>CM057100.1:9902514-10110014 GCA_029959045.1 Taenioides sp. WSHXM2023 | reverse complement strand
GTTCAGTAGAGATCGGCATTTCCAGGGCTGAAATTATCAACATGATTCTAATAAAGGCGTATGGAGTTTAAAAACACAGTGGAGCACTTCCTGTATTACCACATGACATCACAAGGTGGAACAGTGTTTTCTGTTTGAGAAAAGAACTGCCTAAACATGCAACTTTAGTGTCTTAAACATGTGTGAATGAAACAAAACACAACTCCAGGTCTGTTTGTGATGAGGAAACAACATCATAACAGATCAGAAAATAGCCTAATATGAGCCCTTTAATACAATTTTAAAGTTTTAAGCAAATATAGCAACGGATTTGCAGTCAGGACTCTAAAATACGAGCATGAATTGGTTTATATGTTTATTCCACAGGCCATAGCGTGTTGGAGTTGCCGATCTCTATAGCCTACATCATCACCAAACCAACTGACGGTGCATCCAAGCGTTAATTTTAACATTATTATTAGTATCACAACATCTGGGATGAAAATATACGACCAATTTGTACAGGAAACCGCGCGTAAAAACGAAGAGTACGGGTCGCGTAAAACGTAAATAAACAAAAGACGTGTGCGTAATGGCGCAGTGCCTATACCTGAAACGCGTAGTGACTCGAGACGCCTCTTAAATCCTCGTCCTAATGGCGCGTCGCCGTTGTTGTGTGGTCCCGCGCGCTGTTTGTTGATTCCCGAGTTATTTCAGGCCCCAGTGAGCAGAGCAGCCGGCTGTGTTTTGGCAGCGCCGGACGTGTATTCAGCACTTAATCTGACGGAGCATCTCGCTGTTTTGTGTATTGGAGACTCGCCTTTTGTGTCGTCTGCGTGGATTGGACACACACTCACGCACGCTTCTTGGGGACATTACATCGACTTGCATTCATTTTTCTTAAGACTTATCTGACCTTAAAGAGCACACCACACATTTTGATCTTTTTGGTTTGGTTGGATAGTACCTGTGGTCAATATTTGGCATAGTTTTGCCTCAATCAAGTGGCAGTTTGAGGAAAAATGAGAAGAAAAGTACAGAAATACAAGAATTGCTGGTGAGTTCTAAGATTAAATAATTCTACTTATCTATCAACACGTAAAATTCCATCCAAAATGCACTGACAATTTACGCACAAGGAAGTTAACCCTTCATTTAACAGAGTAAAGGCATTACTATTTATTTTTATTAGTTAAATCATAGCTGGGTAATTCTTTAGACTTTATGGTTGGATAACAGTTCAGGAATTACCTCTAGTGTCCAAACAGGAAGAAAAATTATAAACTTAACCAATATTTATTATTATTATTATTATTATTATTATTATTATTATTATTATTATTATTATTTTTTTTTTATTTTTTTTTTTTTAAATATTATGTTTTAAGGAAACGAGTAGTCCTGTTATAAGCACTTTAAGCCAGGTGATTTTTGATCCCCATGATGTGTGTACACAGATTTAACACACACACACACACACACACACACACACACACACACACACACACACACACACACACACACACACACACACGTATAGAAAGGCTGTCACCCCGTTACAAAGATTCAATAACGCTGCGAGTTTGGGAACAATATATTTACTTCCATTAAATAAAGCACAATTGTTTTGGGGGTTGTTGTAAAATAAAGGGGGAAAAAACTGTACCAAATAGTTTACACAGGAAAAAAATAATGTCGCAGGACCTTTTTTGTTTCTTTTTAAAATCCAGAATGGCTAGTCTAAACTCACACAGACATTAATAATAATAATAAATTTATAATATGCTAGAAACACACGGGTGGTGCGTTTGAGTATGTACATTCCCTTTGTTTGCAAGCAAAATTCCGTTATTATTTTCAGCATTTTTTTTTTTTAAATCCACATGCGTTTTTATAAATTTGGAGAAGAAGGAGAGGAAACAGACCGGAGGCATTCAAACAGGAGATGAACTCAAATATATATATATATATACAACCTTTTGAGGGTCAGTATAAGTCCACAGTCCAGCGAAGGCGCCATGTTGTGACCGTAACGAAAGGATAACGCCTGCCGCCCGCCTCGTACCAGTTTACATTGTCCAAACAGGCAAAATGACGCTCTCCAGAAATGTTTAGTTCCGAAAACACAAAAAAGTAGTGGTAGTAGTCTTTTGTTCCTGTGGCGGATGCCTTGTTGCGCGTACACTGCAAAAAATGACCAGCCAGACGCCGTGTCGTATTGACGTATCCACAAACCGTTCCGGATTTTTGAAGAAGGGCAGAGCGTGGACGGTAGTTTTAGGTTGTGCCATGACTTGGGGTGCTTAAAAAAAGTGCTAGTGTAAATTATCGGGCAAAGAGCTCGTTTTAATGAATTACCCTTGTAGCTAATTGTGTATTTGGATGTCAATAGTCTATAGAAACACGTTGCTTTAAAAACACTCGCTTTTATTTCGTTTTAAGATGGTTGTTGGATTGACTGGATAAATGTTAGTTAAATGCTGTTTTAAAGGAACAGATTTAGCAGAAAAGTTATATTACAGAGCCATGATATGCATAAGTATTACCATAACTTACTTGGCTTGGGACTTTAAGGAGAAAAAAAACATCTCAGTGCAAGCGATTAGTTATAATTGCATTTTACTATCCGCACTTTTACCCACTCCAAACTTGGCACTGGTGTACTGCTACCACTTTACTATGGTACTGGGGTTCTCCATAAATTTCAAACATATTGCGAAGACTTTCAAGACTACAGGGCTCAGAAAAGTGCTTACATGACATTTTTAGGAAGAAGTATAACATTTTTATTGTGTAAAGAAAGTCAACTATGCTGTATTAGAAGTTACGCACAATTACGCACATTTGGCACTTTATCAAATCGTGTTCTACAGATTGGCTAGTGCTTTGTTGTTTTTGTTATAACTTTAAATTGTTTTTGAATGACTCATAACTCACTTATGGTTCAAATGTCATGCCCTTTTAATTCGCAGCTCTCCAAAATTGCAAATCCGGAAGCATTTTCCAAAACACCACCGCCAGACTCGCCCCTCTCCGTGCGCCTTTACGCGGCACAGTCTGGCGGCCATTTTTTATCGCTTTTTTTTTTTTTTTTTTTGCTTTTTTTTTTTTCTTTTTTTTGGCAGTGTATAACTCGCTATTAGACCGGTCTGTCCACCGCGTACTGGCACGCGCTCAGATTGGTGGCTGGATTCTGCACGCTGGCGTATCCGAAGCTCGAGTGCTGCTTGGCTTTGAGTCTGAGGCTGGCCAGACTGGAGTTACAAGTGTCCCGGTACACGTAGGGCGGCGTGGGGGGCGCGTAAGGACAGGCGGGCGTGGGCACTCCCGTGTTGAGAGACGGGTTACTGAGGTTATTCAAGTTGTTGAGACTGTTGAGACTCGAACCAGGAACCCCCGTGACCGCCGACGGCACCATGCTGGGGGTCATGGAGGAGATGGAGTTGGGCGGGGAGAACATGGTCTGAGAGGAGAGCGGGTTGACGTTCATGGAGTTGAAGAAGGGGAAGCTCTTGGTGGACAGCGAAGCGGACGTGAGACCCTTGGCGGCCCAGTTGTTGTACGTGTAGCTCGGGTACATATCGTCGTACGGCTGCATGAGTCCGTTGAACTGCGGACCGAAGCCGTTCTTGCACAGCTCGGCCTGCTGGTTCCGCTCGCGTTTCCTCCACTTGGCTCGCCTGTTCTTGAACCACACCTAGGAGAAAGCACGCGTTTTGGTAAGAGCTGGATCATGGATGGCTTAAAATGTTGACGCAGACCTTCCCCCGTTGCTACGTGACTGAGTAAAGACACGCTTTGTTTTAGTGTTACAGCGTCCCAATTAGCCTAAATAAAACAAAGCAATAAAAGAGAACTGTTAATTTAATTATTATGACGTGCTACAGTAGCCTATAATTTAGGGTAATTTCAAATAACAGTGTGTATGTGCTTAAAAACTTTCTAGGACAGAAACTTAACTAAAGAGTAATTGTGAAAGCAAAAAGAAACTCGGTTAAAATGATGAGGCGAATTCGTTTAATCTACTCAACATTTGACAATTTGGAAATAATTGCCTTGGCCTACATCCTGTTTTATTTCAAAAGCCATCATATTTGTAAACAAGTAACGTAACGCCGCTCAACTGCGTAAAAAATGTTCCAAAATCTGAAAATCTACCGTGAGCACATCTATAAATACCCGAACGCGCTGTTTGCACACGCTGACACACACGCACGCATCGCTTGCTTAATGAGTTAGCCGTGATTAGCCTTATTATCTTCCCCGGAATCCACACTCCTGTCCCGGCGTGCGCTCCTCTCCGCACACGGGCCGCGACTGGATGTGTATTGGGCTGACCTCGGGATCACACATCACAACACACAACACAACGCCAGGGCGACAATCGCAAAATACAAGCTTTGCACCTCTTTCACACGCGCAGGAGAACGCGGCTGGTATCTGACACTGCACACGTCAATAGCCTGTAATGTTAACGAGCTCATTAATGCGCAATTACGTCGTCAGTGCGCGCAAACAACGGGCAGCGTAAGAATAAAATTTGTCACATTTATTTACACTGCGTTTCTAAACTGCGTGGAATGAATTGTATTTAAACTCAACTTAAGTCTATTTAATTCTAACACCGACTATAAACATGCCTTTAATTTCATTATAATTGCTGTTTACTATTATTATTCATTGTTTCATGTTGCACCAAACCACCAAAGCAAGTTCATAGTTTGGGAATTGTGGTCAATGACAATGGCAAAAATAACTTTTTTTTTCTGATTATGTTGAACGTGTGTTACACATAACTGAATGTGGGATCTGGCGCACGCAGCACACAGTGTATTTACGCAGGAACAGGATTATTGTTGCACAGATAAATTAGCTTTCACAACTTTGATTTTTAAAGAGAGTAAATTAGGCCATTGCCTGTTAAAAGAAGACAATTTGGATTAGATAAATTCTACCTTACATGACTTTGACGTCAGCGCGTAAAATCCAAACATTGGAACTAATAGGGTTTAGTGTGGACTCCCAGGGGCCTCTGTCCTTACCCTAACGCGGGCCTCTGTCAGGTTGGTCCACACTGCGATCTCTTCCCGGGTGCTCATGTCCGGGTAGCGGTTCCTCTGGAAGGTGGCCTCCAGCTCCTGCAGCTGCTGGCTGGTGAAGTGCGTCCTCTGCCGCCGCTGGCGCTTCTTCTTGGACGGGTCATCCGAGGAGTCGTCGGCTTTGTTCAGGACTTTCTCCTTCTCTGTTGGAGCACACGTGTGTTAGGCTGCGTTTGGTCAAAGGATTGTAGAGAAACTGTTGTAAGTTATTCAAAAGAAAACCTCTGGAATGTGTGGAATTTGTGTCTTACATTTGTGTTTTAAAATGTAGTTATTTTTGTATTGTGTGAATACATGTTCTCTGTTATATCTCTAATAAAACGTATCATCTGAAAAAAAAATCAATCAATTGATGAATTGTATTATTGGAAATTATCGATAATTAATAGTCTATGTTTCACCATCTGGCACGTTATTAAAGTATGACGCACAAGAGAAATTGTTCCAAAAAATAAATGCACAAAATATTCGTACATTACGCGCTGTGTGAACGTTATTGAAAAATATTTCAATTATTCCTCAGTTTTATTAGCTGTCGAGAAACTCCAGGGGAACTTGAATAGCCGCACATTTGCATAAACCTCTCGTTATTCCAAAGCCCACAATGCCACTTTTATTGAGCGTAGTTAAACACAGAATCTGTTTATATCCAAGAATAACTGGAACACTGATGGATCGCACAAAGGATTTTTGTGTGTGTTGCCAGATGCTGTCCAGATGGGAGCGCGCACACGCGGCTCTTACCCACGGACTCCGGGCTGGACGTGTCCGACACCGTGTGCACCTCGAGCCGGTGTTTGACATCCACCGCGCGCTGCAGCGGCTGCAGGCTCGAGGCCATGGCCAGAGCCGCGTGGTGCGAAGAGGAGCCCAGTTTAGTCCCGGATACGTGCTGCGGCTCGAGGCTCACCGGGTCCCTCATAGAGTTCATGAGGAAAAGAGCGCACGCGAGAGGCGGCTGTCAAAGCACAAACGGCGTGCGTAAGTTCCCTCAGAAGCGGAAAGAAAAGGAAGTCCGTGAGAGGAATGTGAGGCGATGCCTGTCCTTTGTGCGTAAAAAGGAGAGGTGCTCAGCGCGGGCCATTGAGCGCTGCCATGCGGCTGCACGGAGTGACAAGCGCAGGTAGGTGATATTAGATCCAGAGGCGTCCACACACTGCTGCCTCCCGTGCCCCACCGCGCCTCTCCACCGCAGCTCCACGTCACAGCCCTGCGCCCGCCCCCTCCTCTCTCACAGCCTCGTGCGCCTCTCCTCTCTCACAGCCTCGTGTGTCCAGCCAACCGCAGCGCTCTAAACGTGTCCACCAATGCCAGTCTCCAAATAAAAGCATGTAAAGAGAGATGGCACCGCGGCAGCGGCAGCAGCAGCAGCCCAAGACCAAATAAAATGAGAATAACACAGTTTGGCCTCGCTTTATGAGCTGCGTCCAGTGGCCCAGTGAAGCGCGCGCGTCTATTGATAGGGACGCAGTCGCTGTCACCGCAGTTTACTCAGGGGCACCGCGCGGATAAAGCTTTTATTGAAGAAGTCTGAATAACAAACACTGCGGCACAAAGCGTGTATGAAAATAAATAAGGCGGAAAAAAGGACTGTTATCCAAACGCGTAGGGCGAGGGAACGCGCACTTGTCAAATACAGGCCAGACACGACTAAAAAAAAAAAAAAAGATATATGAATTTGTGCAAGAGAATGTATCAGCCATTTCTATTTAAATGTTTGATTGTCAGTTAAGGTGTTGGCCACAGTCGTCACAGATTTTAAAATCTCCAAATTACTTCATTAAAGCATTTGTGTATAACATTGTTTGGAGCCATTTCCAGCCGTTCATAACCTGCTCCCATTATAACCAGTGTCCAGAGGAAAGCCCCGGTCCAGTGCCCCTCTCCCCGTGACCTCCGCGGACACGCTTCAAGTGTCCGTTCAAAAGAGCCCCACCGGAGTCACCAGAGCGCGGACACTTGGGTTTGTTGACGAGGGATTAGTTTATCAGGGCGCTTAGCTGCTGGGCGTCCTCCGCGCGCAACCCTCCTCGCCAACCACTCATCTGGCGTTATTTTTAATCTGATAAGTCTCTCATTTGCCTAAGAATTTTTCTGAAGGAGGACTTTTAATCATTTGAGCCAATTTGTCGGGTCTTTTCTGTTTAATTCCCCGTTGATATCCAAAGTGTGAGCGCTAACTGGTTGGGATTTCTGAGGTTGAACTGGGACAAGAGGACGCGCTGAAGTAACTGGCTTAATAAAGTGTACACTAAACAGCTAAATCAGATGCAAATAATCTGGACTAAACCTGGTCTGGCCCAGATCAGTCTGTTCAGAAACATGTAGGACCAAACCAGGTTTTAAACGGGGCTAGACCAGGACTAGGGTGGAATAAAGGTCTTACAATTCAATTACAAAATATCTCGTGGTACTCGAAAAGTCCTGTTTGCTTAGTACTTGGTGTGGAAATAAATGTCACATTGAATGTCAGGAGTACATTCAAGACTACACATTTTACAGTAAGACAAATAAATACAAAAATAGAAGATGACTCCCATAATGTGTAGCCTATTAAAGAACTTTTTTGGATACTGGAAAAAGTATTGTTGGAATATATTATCAATATATCTCAACAACATTTAACCACACACTTAACGCATAACACAAAAGCTAAAATAATAATTATAATAATCATATTTGGTCGCAGTGTCACGTGCAGGGTAGACGCTTGGATTCGGTGCTGTTCCAAAGTGACTGCGCTTATCCTCCCTCAGAGTCCCTCATTTATAAATACAGCACCACCACCAGGGTATTAGGAGCACACAGAATGCACAAGGAGTCAAGACACTATAGAGGCCAAACTCGGAGTCTTCCAAAGCGCAAAAATGGAACTGGAACTGGTGCGTAATCCGTGCGTAATACTGTGAAATTACGCACGAATATAACATAAACTGCATGCATTTGGCAGTATATTGAACAAACTTGACAACTGTGTGGCTTTAGTATGATCAAGAATTACATAAAAAATCATACAAAAAATCAAGATTCAAAAGATAATAATAGTAATAATAATCATAATCATAATCATAATCATAATCATAATCATAAGAAGAAGAACATTTAATAGTTCGAGTGCAATTTACAGTTCAGTTTTATTCCATAATAAAGTTGGATGATTTCAGATTCAATGATGAGATCTCCCTGAAAATAAAAAAATCCTGTATTGATTAATTATGCTTCCAGTTTTAAGGCGACATTTTGAGGACTTTTTGGACATTCTGAGGACCCATTCAAGAAGTATATTGTTTTAACTCTACATCGCTGTGGCAACGGTGCAAATTGTTGTCTCTCTGAAACCCAAAATGAAAATTCTTAAATGTTGAAGCTAATCATCTATATCAGTGGATAAAGTATATTTTAAAGTTATATTTTAGTCTATTTTAAAGTCTATTTTAAAGTTATATTTATTTAACCACTATGGGCATATTAACAGTAGTGCAGTTACACTTGTCTTAATTACCTATAGAATTGTTGTACTTTACTTCAAAACTATGGAATGTTTGATGTTCCAAACGTAATTTCGTTGTTTTTTATTACAATTACACAAAATATCTTGAATTCTATTCTTTTCAGAATCATCTCAATGTCAATTATCCCATCTCCAATTACTTGGAACCTAAATATAGCCAGTTAAGACAAACTTTATTAAAACACCTTTCAATTCCTTTAAAATCATGATGGATATTTTAACACCCCTCTCCACTCCCCCTCCTCGAACACCGGGACTATTTGGGCCCCAAACTTGCACCTCTAACCCGGCTGCACTTCGCCCTGTAACCCCGCGCTGCTCCTTTCTCCGTATTAAACCAAACCTGAAGTGGATTATCGCTTTCCTCTTCATTTCGGAATGCCTTATCTCTCTTGTGCGGATTACTGCGCGCAATAGGCCTCCTCCGCCATAGAGGGCCATTAATTAGCAATTCAGTCAATACAGCAGCGGCGACACAAAGCTTTTTTACATAGGATTAAAGCCAGCGCGCATTCCGCTATTAGGATATTCCTGCGCACGAAGAGGCATCCATTACAGGTTTAAAGTAGTTCCCCCGAGGCACAAGGCAACGATGCGGCGAAGATTGCAAAAAAAAAGTGCGTGTAATGTTTTTGGTTTGTTTTGAATCGATATGAACACCAATGGAGCGAGAAAAGGGCCATGTATTCAGTCAGTGGCGATGTAATGAACGCAAATGACCTGGATTGGATATTCGTTAATAGCGTGATACGATAACATAGAGTCGTTTTCGTAAAGAGCTAAAAATGATCAATAACATCTGTTTTATAATGCTGTGAAAAGTACTTACTCCCTAGCATTATTTTTATTTATTTTATTTTTTATGGAATTGTATGTTAATTGTTGAAATGTAGTATTGTTATTTCTTCAATAATAATAACAACACCGGTGCGTAAAATGCTTATGCGGATAGAACAAACAAACAAACAAAAACGTGAGATTATTTGTAAATACCGTGTGAATTTTCCAATTAAGGTGTAGGGTAAATTAAGTGGCTTGAATTGAAAAAAAGATGGTGCTCAGTGCGTAAAGATGCGATGACTATACAGACCACCAGGGGTCGCTCTAACACAGAGGACTTGGGGCTACGTGCTCAGGCCTGTTCGAGTGAAACGACCAAACAGTTTTTGTTTTTTTATAATTCGGTTTACGGGCAGTGGTTTCGTGAAAATGTAAGACAACCACACGTAATTTCGAATCGATGTTAATTTAATAGCTGTATACACAAGAAAGGAAAATTAACCAAAAATGTACAAAAGGCATAAGATGAACAATGTGACCTGTCATGATTATTTAATGTGTGATTAATTAAAACGTTGCATTACTTAAACATATTTTTTTCTTACATAAGTGACACATACTCACACATAAGTAACGTAATTTCGCTGTATGTTCAAAAAGAAAAAAAAAAAGTTTACTAATGTCCAGGGTATTTCTCTAATTAGCAATAATGTTTAATGTTTTCCACATAATATAATTGAAGTAAAGAATTGACAACTGGGATCAAAATCACCGAACATGGTAAATGTGATCTACAAAATTACAAAAAAAAAATATATATATCATAAAATTGATTAAGCAAGACAGAATGGCCCCAAAGCAAAATATATTATAAGGCTTAATCAGAAAAATAAGACACAACAAATTCCGTGCTTTATAATTATAATAAAAATACGTTTAAACAAGAGTGATAATAATGTCATTTTGGTGACTTGTGTGCGTCATACTCACCGATCTGTGCGCACGTTGACGCCAGTTTGCGGCAGTGGGACTCCATCAGTGCGGGGTTTTTTTTTGGAAATCTGTGAAATGATAAAACATATTTTAATTAATATTGATCAACAGCAATTATGTATATGCTTGCATACAATCATGGAATGAACAATGGTGAAAAACATGCTAAAAGATGAAATTAGGTATTTTTATTGTAACACCCACGTGTGTAAACGTGCGTAATTGTAATGCAATAGGCTATTTGTGCGTAAACATGTTGCGTAATTGTTTACTTTTGGGGCAATAACGTGATATTATTCGTGTTTACTCTCAAATTCAACATTGTTATTAATTCATCAAAACACTGGGGCAAGGTAATAGGCTGTTCAGTTATTGTGAGAAAAAGGGAAGGCCTACAAAAATCTGCAATAACAACCTAAAAGTAAAACCCAATGATAGTAGCCAATCGTGCGTAAAAGTTGCCATAATGGAGTTATTTTATTTGCCGGCATATTTTTTATTTATTTATCTGTTTTGGGGTTGCTTTTATTTTATTTTATTGTATTCTTTGTAGTTTAAAAAAAAAAAATGTAAATAGTGACTCAGCCCCTCTATCAGATTTAAATTTTTATAGTTTTATAGTATTTATTTTAATATTGATGAAAAAAAATCCATCCGTTTCCCGCCATGTTTATTCAACCACACGACAAAACCAGATTACAATTTACCTGCCCTTCCATTCACACTCTGCAGTAATATATAGCCTAGAATGTTGATGAAACAATACGGTAACAAATCGTGCGTAAAAATACCCTTCTTGTCTCTGAGGTTCCGTGCTTTGTTACTACCCGCGCAATCCTAACCCTGCAGCATCTTATTATCCGACTATACACCGTGTTTCTCGGAATCAACTGATCCGGAGTCGGGCGCTTGGCTTCGGGGGAGACAGGGGAGAGGAGAGGGGAGAGGCGGAGACGCGGAGAGACGTAGGCAGGCAGGCAGCTCGCCGATCCCGGAGTAAAATCACGGGGATTAGCGTCTGATTGAGATGTCTGTTGGATGGATATTACAAAATTCATTATCGCTGCGCCTCGATATGAAGTTACACAGATGGGGGTTTTTATTAGTCCAGGCTCACACTGTTTGCTTATGATAATTCAACGCGGAGGAAATTTGCATGCAGTCGCGGCGCTGTTAACCACTTTCCTCCCCTCTCCCTGGCTTTCACCTGCTCTACATCGCCTTTTCCTCTCCTCTTTTTTGTTCTATTTCTTCTTCCGCTCATGAAGACGAGAGAGAAGAGGAGAGGAGGTTAAGTTTGACACGGGCTGTACCTGGATGAAATAGTGCGGGTCAGGCTCCGGGCGGAAGGTTACAGCGTGTTGTCTAATCACTGCACTTTAACGAGGGCTGACTCCAATAACTCACGCACGGAATGAGGCCTTGCGCACTGCGGGTTACTCGCGGGTAATACGGCTCTCCAAGGCGCATTTCGGTGATATTGTCTGGACCTTGGCATTATCACTACAGTCATCACATCTTTCTGTTCTGACTAGTTTTGACTTAACTAGACACTTCTTGGACAGCATATAAACATATAATAATGATAGTTTTGCAGATGCCATATATGTGTATTTCGTAGACCAATTGTGAATATCATAGAATAAAAATAAATTAATTGCAATTAATCACGTGTCTTGTAAAAAGTCTGAATATGTCTGACCAGTGACCAAAAATATTAACAAAAAAATTAGGATTGCAAACATTATGAGTATTATTGTTATTTAGAAGTAGTAGTAGTAGTAGTAGTAGTAGTAGTAGCAGCAGCAGCAGTAGTATATATATATTATTCTGAATGTCTTTTGTAACATAACAAATAGCATGATGAACCTCGTATTTTGATGTTAAATGTATTGTGCGTAATTGGAGCAGAAACGGCACCCACGCGTAAAAATGAACAGTAAATAAATAATAAAATACAGATTAAATGATGATGCATAAAAGATAAAATAAAATGCCAATGAAGGCTTTAATTCATTGCAAACATATTTTGAACATACTGAAGTCACATTAAACGCTTCAAAATGTTGAGGAGCACATGTAGGACCAATCAGGCGCGGTTCAAATTAAGGCCTCGTAATTGCGCAGGCCTGGCCATATTCACACGTGCGTAATAGCCCATGACGCGCCATTCCCTGCGCTCTGTAACCAAACCAGGCGCAAAACGCAGCTATCCAAGTCCATCCAAAACCTCCCCGAATGCCCCCAAAGCGTGAGGAGTGTCGCGTATACTGCTAATCCGGCTTTTCCATGCGCCCTCACTTATGGCACAGCCGGCAGCCGG
Organism: Taenioides sp. WSHXM2023; assembly: GCA_029959045.1. Taxonomy (NCBI): domain Eukaryota; kingdom Metazoa; phylum Chordata; class Actinopteri; order Gobiiformes; family Gobiidae; genus Taenioides; species Taenioides sp. WSHXM2023. The sequence goes on along the minus strand of CM057100.1, from coordinate 10,097,329 downwards.
AGCGGTGCAGGCGGGCTTGGGGCGAGTCAGTCACCGAGTCGTAGGCAACATGGCACCGGGCCCAGTGGCGACAGAAAGCTGGCACGGGACCCGCGTGTGGAAATGGACGCGCAATAGACTGTGAGATAGAGCGCTAACCTCCTCCGTATGGTTTGCAGTCATGACAACGTGGACTTTTCAGAGTCAGTTTGACATTTAATACGTTTTTTTAAGAGTCAGAAAGTGGCACAATATTTAGCGTGAAATTTCCTGGTTTCGCCCTGTTGTTGGCCCAAATGTGTACACTTGGTTTAGTCCCGTTATAGTCCTGGTCTAGACTTGGTTTGGTTTCGTGTTTAGTCCCATAGTTTAGTCCCGATTTTGATGTGGTGATTGTGCAAATGGCATCCTTAAAATTGTATTAGGAAACATCAGGAAATACATATAATTTACGACTCCAAGAGCTGGGATATCCCAGGATAATTCTTTAATATTAAAATCGTGCCCTAATGTACTATAAGGCTGGGTAATATTTTTCTGTCAAAATGAAGCATATACGCTGTACTTCTTTATTTCCAACTGAGAATTACACAACTACAATGAAGCAACCCTAACGTGGATAAAACAACTGAACCTCTAAATTACGCGTGCCAGTTATTGTAAGTTACACTGGCTCTTCTGTATTGAAATAAAGCATCTGAAAGTATATTAAAACATTAATTATAACGCTAATTCCTATGCTATGACGCACAGAAGAACCATCGCCAAAACGCGCTGACTCCAAAGCTCTCCTCGTTCCCACACCAGACAGCGGCTCTTTCACTATATCCTTCACCGCTAACGATACATCATTACTCCAGCCGCTTTGAAAGTCACGGGGAGGGAGAGGGGAGCGAAAAAACCCGAGCGGAACCAATCCGTCCACCCGCGTAAAGTCACAACTCACTTTTGCTTAAAGCGCTGAACTTACCTCTCTCCAAAAACTGCCGTGTCTCTCTCAATTCTTCTCTCTGCTCGTATATACGCTCAAACTGGTAAATTTTAATCCCAAGAAAAACAATTTTGGGGGTTGTAAAACCTTATCAAAGTCCAAGAAGCGGCTGAACGGGACTCCTCGCAGAAACGTTATCCAAAAAAAAACCAAAAAAAAAAAAAAAAAACCTCGCTCAATCTAGCTACTTCTTGCTTCGCGTATTTCACGGGGTGTTTTGTCTTCGTAGCTCGGATGGGAGTCGTGTCGTTAACTTTTCCCTGCTTGAAAGACGCTCCGATAGTGGCGCATTTTTCTCTCACTGTCTTTTAGAGCGCAGAGGAGCAGCTAAAGGAGAGAGGGACCCCGGGTTTCCAAAAGGGGTGTGCTTGTTGTCTATGCGCGCTGCTGTGGGCCGAGTGGTTGTTACGTGTGTGTACGTACGTTGTGTGTGTGCGTGTGTGTGCGTGTGCGTGCGTGTGCGTGTGTGGTGGAGCTCAACTTTCAGCAGCAATCAAACAAACAAAATGACATGTTAAAAAAAACCCGCCAAGATAAGATATGGCGCTATCCAGTCCATCAAAGCGCGCAGATTCAAACCACGCGGAGAATGGAAAATGGAAATTAATCTTACTTTTATTCCAAACACAGCAAGGTTATGAAATCAAATTATATAGATATCCATTTGAAATATACCTTTTTATGATAATTTTAGCCTCGTTGCCATGGGGACTGTTTCAGACTTGTCAATGAGGAATCAAAGCTAATTTATAAACATGTAAGCGTCTATATCTCCTAATCCGAGTCATATAATATTCACAATGCACTATTTTGAATACTGATATACATATAGATTTGTAATAATAATATCATACATGGAATACGTATTGACCTTACCCCATTATTTTCCAAATTAGCTGCATAAATTAGGGAGATTTTCTCAAACCAGTTCTTAACCTATGTACTTAAAAATTAGATCGACAGTTCTATAACGTGACCTTATATTGTATACTTTGGGTGTAAAATGCACAGCTTGTTCCGACGTAAATTCTCTTCGTGGATCCGAATTCCGAGCGCTGTAGACCCGTCCGCGCACCAGACCAGGCCCGCCTCTGCGCCTCCGTAATCCCGCGTTTACATTTTTAGTCATACTCCCATCAAAGCGCTAATTAATGCCGAGTCCACATGGGAATTTCCTCCGTGAGAGAGACAGAGAGAGGGAGAGGGAGGAAGGGAGAGAGACAGGGGAGAGATGGAGAGGGAGGGGGCGCGGAGAGGCACAAACACACAAACCAAAGTCATGCGTAAAAATGGCACGGTTTGGACGCGTTGTGTGGTGTGGAGACCATATTATTATTACTTTACGCACGAGGCCCAACAGAGAGGCCATATCTAATGTCATTCTGTGTCCTACTGGCTGAAGTTTTAATGTAAACTAATAAAGACAGACAACAGATTCGTGCGTCCTGTGTGGTTTTGATTCTTTTACGCCCAGCAAGATGGATTTGTGTAACGTTAATTGCTTTTTCCTCATAAATTGTACTCAGGCCTAACGGTGCGTTCACACATACAAACACTGCACACAAAATTGGGACTAAATTGAGAATAATCCTGGGACTAAACCTGCACTAGACCAGGACTCAAACAGGACCAAACCAGGACCAAACTGAGAATAATCCTGGGACTAAACCTGGACTAGACCAGGACTCAAACAGGACCAAACCAGGACCAAACTAAGAATAATCTTAGGACTAAACCTGGTCTAGACCAGGACTCAAGCAGGACCAAACCAGGACTAAACTGAGCCCAACGAAGCCAACGGTAAATGCAGCCTTTATCTTTAATGATTAAACCACACAATATTTTGTAATTAATAAAAAGTAGGTTTTTTTGGAGTATAAATCATGTCTTTATTGTAATTCAATAGCCCATAATAGAATTATATTAAAATGAGCCAAAATAGACACATGCACAGGTATTTATAATAGCTCAATTTAAAAACCTGTTTATGGTCTTATTCTATAATTTATACAGTGTTCTATGATCATTAATGTTATGGTGAATCTAAAACTAAAATATAAAAACAAATATGACGGAATAAGTTGCATTCACGTGACATCACAACACTCTAGGATCCTTTTAAAAACTGAGCTGGAGGACAGGTCAGAATTGTATGGGGGAATTTGCTGTTTAACTGGCAGATTGCAGATGTGTTAGTCTGGTTTATGGTTCATGTCTTGGGTCTATCCACATGAAAACAAAACTCCAAACAAAAGACGTGATTGTTGTCAGTTGAAAGGCCTTTAAGACGTTAGATTAATTATGACAAGTTTGTGGAGCCGATTCCTGATGATTAATGACAATGTGCAATACTTGTGGATTACAGTTACGGTTATTTCTTTCAGAAAACAAAATAAATCTCCCATAGAGTTGTCCCTGCCCTCCGTTTGGAAAATATGACTTCATCAAATTCTAGAACGTGCACCAGATTCTAGAATCTGATGATGTCATACTCCCAGATGAGGGACAAGAGACAGTTGATGGCAGTTTCCCTAGTAGTAGTAGTAGTAGTAGTAGTAGTAGTAGTAGTAGTAGTAGTAGTAGTAGTAGTAGTTTATTCAGTCATTTTGCAGCACTACAAAAAACAGGCTACAACCCCATGAATCATGACCAAAGCTGAAGTTAAAAAAAAAAGTACTTATAATGCCTATTAACCAATGACAGAATTCCAAGAAAGAAAAGCAGAACAGCAAGTTTACATTTACAGTTTCACATACGACTTACTGTATATGTAAGTGACAAAATATAGATGAAAAGAAACAAAACTGAATGCATAGTTCATTCATTTCAGAGCTCTATAGCTTTCAAAATATAATGCTTTATCCCCTACAGTGTTAGGCGTTTTTAAATCAGCGCTCAGGTTAATATTACTGTTGACTGCATTGTACTTTACCATGAAATATCCAAAAGGGAAATTCACAGAATCTGAACATTTCTATTAGTGATTAAACCCAAGAACTCACCGTATTAAAAAAATAATGATAATAATAAACAATATAGACTTTACCTGCCTCCATCACCATTAAAAGATACTGGCCTGTAGAGTGTTGTGATGTCATCTGAAACACAGCGATTCTAACAGGCCTAGATCTTAACAATGGCTGTCTTTGATGTCGTCTAATTAATACGCGCAATTACGCATTCATTGGCAATTACTCGCACCATTACGCACGCATTACGTCTCCATCCCAACCCCTCACTGACACCGGGGTAGGCAATATACGCCCCTCTTTACTTTCTTTTTATACAAGAAAAAAAAGTGGCGTGGAATCTTCGCTTTTCTCACGCGTAAAGGTGCGGAGGAGACACGGCACAAGTTCAGAGAGGGAGAGGGGGGAGAGGCGGGAGAGAGGCTGGCGGCTGTCAAATCTCTCGCCTCGGGGGCCAAACCCACGGCTCCTTTTCATTTCAAGCGCTTATCGATTCGCCGTTGTCATCTTCGGCGACGCAGAAGGACACTTGAAAGAATTTGTGATGGGGCTGTGATGTGAGAACCGAGAGGCGACCTGCTCCTCCGCGTCTTAACGAGCCGGCGAACCCGTCAGGCTGCAGGCAGACAGGCAGGCAGGCAGCGTGGATGTCTCAACTTTATTCTCCCCGCGCGCTGGCTGCTACGTTCCCGATGCATTGAAGGCAGGAGTCTCGCCCTGACTAATTTCATCCGATAATCGTGACTAGTCGAATATTTATGGTCCCATATTATGCAAAACTGACTAATGTGAGGTTAAAGCCATGTTAAAATGCTGTTACCTACCCAAAAACATACCTGGAGTTGTGTTTTGTTTCATTCACACATGTTTGAGTAATCCTGCATTATTAGTCTGTCTAGTTTCCATCTGCATCCCTACAACTCCAAAGCTCAAAATGCTCGGTTCCACCTTGTGATGTCATGTAGTGGTAGTTTTCAATTAACAGCTCCTTTTACCTTTAGTTCAGTAGAGATTGGCTATTCCAGAGCTGAAATGATCCAAATGATTCTAGTGAAGGTGTATGGAGTTTCAAATTCAAGTTTCAAGTTTTTTGTTTTTTGTTTTTGTCTGAGAGAAGAACTCAGCCTAAATCTGCAGAGTTTGTGTGTTAAACATGTGCGAATGAAACAAAACACAACTCCAGATGTATTTGTGGTGAAGAAACATTATAACCGAGCGTAATGTGGGCCCTTTAAAGTGCCTGTGACATATTTGACTAGCTGCTAATTTGCATACTCGGAAATGGTTAATACAAAGTTAATTCATATTTATTCTGCCCTAATTAATACATAATCATACACACATTTTACATTCACTATCATTTTAATTAACTCCTTATTACTGATTATTGTAACGATGTAGTGGCATTCTTGTACATAAATTAGGATCTTATAAGCTTTTGTTAATATGGATTTGGTTATGGGCTAACAAAACAAGAAATGCAGCTTTTACTAATTAATGCTGGTATTAATTAAGATGACAGAGAAGAGGAGAGGAGGTTAATTGTTGTTTCTTTGGCTATAATCTCACAATATCTTAAAGGAGAATGTTCCGTGTGGTTTTAACTTTCTGTTTCCATGGTTCATGCCGGATGACATGCCACCTCCAGAAAGTTACATACTGTACCTTTGATAAGAAGTAAAAGTACTATTTAATATTGAATTATCCACTTAAACAGCAAAAACTGGACGACCGAGGGAATATACGAATATTTAGATGTTAATGGATGTAGCCTGTCCTTAAATGAAGTGTTACCACGATCATATTTCCAGATTTCTTATTTGATATTTTGATTTAACTGGGAAATTCTTTTTACATTTTTTAGTCACCTCTTCAATATACTGAATTGTGTTTTAGTAAAATGAGTACTGTATCCTGACGCCTTTGGTCACCACTTATTTCAACTTTTATTATTTTACTGTTTATTGTGTTACACCTCAATCTACAATATGAATAGTTGTTTGATCAGTACTAAAATAATCACGTTGCAGCCATACCCTATACTGAGAGTGTAGTGATATCACTACATGCAAATTCCAGTGGTCCCTCGTGGTGCGTTTAAGGACCTCCGTATTTTCATATCTGAATATGGGTCTCATAATATAGTCTTAGGGTTGATTTCCCCGAAGGACGCTGACATAATAAAATGCACGAAACCCGTCGCGTTCCCTTTGGATGTAGCATCATAAGGACTAATGTGGAAATGTCTTCTGTCGATATGTGGGAACAGCAGAAGTGGAAATGAGGTCAAACTTTGAACCATTTTAGTCGAAAATATTAATATAGGTCTAATAAGTATTGAGTGAAATATAAGTATGTTTTTTTTTTTTTACTTGTGTTTTAGGGAAAGTGGGGACAGCAGTGGCACAGTGGTTAAAGGGCTAGCATGCACGTATTTGAGCAATGTTAGCATGCTAGTTGTTGTTAGCATTATCGTGACAGCAAATGCCACACTGATCTCTGAATGTTGTGAAAAGCGTTTAAAAACTCATCACTGTAAATAATTAGGATGCTGGGAATAAAAAAGGTAAGACAGGAATAACTTCAAATCAATTACCTGGCCAGCCAAACCACACACTTTGACAAGACTTTACAAAGATGTGAGGGTCTGGAACTGTATCTCGTCTCCCTGATTTGAGTCGGCCATGATTGACAGGCGGAATAATAAATCACGCGGTGTGAACACAACAGCCTCATTCTGATTTGCATTAAGCCAAACACGAGGTCTTGGTGCTGTGTCTGTCTGCGCAGGTGAGTCTGGGTCTATCTGCGCAGGTGAGTCTGGGTCTGTCTGCGCAGGTGAGTCTGGGTTTGTCTGCGCAGGTGAGTCTGGGTCTATCTGCAGGTGAGTCTGGGTCTGTCTGCAGGTGAGTCTGAGTCTGTCTGCAGGTGAGTCTGGGTCTATCTGCAGGTGAGTCTGGGTCTATCTGCAGGTGAGTCTGGGTCTATCTGCAGGTGAGTCTGAGTCTGTCTGCGCAGGTGAGTCTGGGTCTGTCTGCGCAGGTGAGTCTGGGTCTGTCTGCGCAGGTGAGTCTGGGTCTGTCTGCGCAGGTGAGTCTGGGTCTGTCTGCGCAGGTGAGTCTGGGTCTGTCTGCGCAGGTGAGTCTGGGTCTGTGTACACGTCACTCAAAAAGCTTTTTTCTGCTGTCACCAGCATGTATAGCCTTCATGGTGTGTTTAGTGAAAAACCATGTGAGCATGTGGATATTCAAGTGTGTGTCTGCTTGAAGTGCAGTCATAGAAATGAGTCTGGTGATCATCTGATGGACTCTCGCGTGGCTCATGGTGCACACCATGGTCCTATATTATACAAAATAGATTTTGTGATCTTTAAGCCATGTTAGAGTGTTTTACCTCTTCAGAAACATACTTGAAGTTATTGTGTATGGCGTTTAAAAACACAGTGGAGCACTTTCTGTATTACTGCATTACATCACAAAGTTGAACAGAGTGTTATGCAGGGTTTATGTGTTAAAAGTGTGAATGAAACAACACTAAACTCCAGGTATATTTGTGATGAGGAAACAACATTATAACCTAGATCAGAAAATAGTGTAATATGAGCCCTTTAACTATTCCCTCATTATGAATTCAATCTTTTCTGATGCTTTAATACGGCAAATTAAAGTGCAGTTATTACCAAGTGGTACCTGCTTTATTAACTTTTGACACTGACAAAAAAAGACATTTCTGGTTAAATCACACAACTAAACCAGATACCATAATGAGCCTTAACGGTGTTTGTGGCGTTTCTGTTTGGCTTGGTCTGAGGGTCTCTCCAGTGTTATTAGTGCGTTGGCGCCTGTAAATGAGGCACATGAGAAGGGGGGCTCTCGGCTGGCCTCTTGAGCGTGTTGAGTGGGTTTACAGCTGATCCTCCGTAGTCCCGGGCCTCAGTCGCAGCGGCAGAGGCGGAGCAGGCAGCCAAGCACTCCCCCGACCATGCTCAAGACAGTGGGCGTGGCCATAGGAGGAGATGTTGCCATGGATACGCTGGTGGCGCGCGCGTCGGATTTGGGAAACGTGGATGGAGATTTTACAGTGAGTAGCAGAGTAGACGTAATAGTGAAATTAGTTTAGAGTCGAATATTTGAAGAGGGGGTATTTTATTTCTATGGGGTATTAACTGCTAACACATATTTAGATCACCACATTAACTTTTATTGTTTTAAAAATTCTATACTCGTTGAAAACAATGTAATTAACGTTTTATAAGTTATAAGTTACTTTTGTTTTTGATGCTCTGAGCCTACTCTCCCTTTGCTCTCCGCGCTAAGTCACTCCCCCTTCAAAGCACTATCACAACACAATCAGCCTGCATCCCGCATGAGGTTTGTCAAGTTATGTGCAATTTTGTATCATGTTTTTGTACATTTATGGAGAATTATTGTGTGGGAGCATGGGTGACGTAGGCTTTTGACAGAATCTTACAGCTAACCATAAAAAGGGTTTGAATAGAGCCCGGAAGAGATCGCGAAATTACTCAAACATGCATGGATGGCATCTAAAACCTCTTCAGCCATATTTTTGATGAGAGAACAAAGTTATAACATGGTAGAAAAATAAAAAATAAACATTTATTTTGCATAACACCCCCTCTTTAAAGAACATATATTGTGCTTGTTTCTGCTAAATAGTTATAAATGATGTGGATTATTATGATGTATTTTGGACATTATAAATCCCAGTATTTTTCTAAAGCAACTTGATCAAAGAAGCAAGTCTTCAAATGACATCAGTGACTTCCGAGTTTGAAAATTGTGGTGCCCAACGAGGCGTACATCTGCCAGAAGCTCATGCTGATGTTCTACCAGACAGTCATCTCCAGTGTCCTCTTCAGTGCTGGTCCACTGAGGCGGAAGCCTCAAGAAGAAGGAAGAAGGACGCTGTGTGGTTGGATGAGCTGGTGAGGAAGGCTGGATCTGTAATGGGTGCAGAGTTTGACTCACTCACATCTGTGGCTGAGAAGAGGGCCCTAAACAAACTCTTGTCCGTCCTGGAGAACCCACAGCGCCTCTGCACAGCAACATCACCGGACAGGAGAGCACCTTTGGGAACAGGCTGTTGGACACACTCTGGAAGTCATCTGTCCACTGCTATGTTATTATGTTTGTTTCATAGTTGCTGCTGCTGAAAGTTGAATTTCCTTCAGGATCAACAAAGCCGTAAACGTCATTACAAACAAAGCGCTGCATTCTGTCAGCCCCTTGTACGGATAGCTGCAGATCGTGCTGGTGGTGGCGTTTCTTTGTTTTTTGTTTTGACTATGCAACACTGCCAAATTCTATGTGCATCACCAATTAAGAAAATAATATTCTATCATAATAATATGTCTCATGCATGCTCTCTGGATCTCATCAGAAAGCTTTTTATTGTCCAGTAATCAGGACGTGCAAGTTAGCATGCTAGTTGCTGTTAGCTTTACAGTCACGGCAAAACTGTAGCTTTTCCGGTGGAGGGTCCGTCCAATGCTTTTCTCCATGGAGATGTTATTGCTTAGTCTGTTATGTTTCACAGTATGGCATTAAACCTTTCTATCTCCATGGACACCAAACCAGATCAAGTTACAGGTCAGATCTGTGGAGAGGTGACCCCGTTCACACTCATAATGCCTGTTTTGTTTTTTTGTTTTTTTTAGGTATCTTTGAGCTATAAAACCACCTGTAATGATTATTTATGTTTTGATTTGTTTGTATTTTGATTTTAATGTCTTTCTTCTGTAAAGCACTTTGAATTAGTTTGTGTACTTTAGTAATTGTGCTGTACAAATAAACTTGCCGTGCTTTACCTTGTGGAACATTGCAGGCAGACCAATGACATATCGATAAGAAACAAGCAGGTGACGAACCCCCAACCGAAAAGTTACATAGTGCACCTTTTAGACAAAATCAGGTACAGCACCCTTAATAAAAGAAATTTAAAAGAAGGAAAGAAAGAAACTGCATTTGACTCCCCCCCTCTTTCTTGCGATGTCTTGGTGCCCATTGCCAGCCCGTACATGACTTAGATGACAGCCCGTCTTTACCAGTGCTGTCCAGACCCTGCGGCGAACGTTTAAAAAGCACTCCTCTCTCCGTCTTTGTCTGGCTTCTGTAATTATCCCGAGCTCTCCTCCAAAGAAAACGCTCAGCTGATGTCATTGAGGTTTGGGCCACCCCTGCTATTAATCCCACGCATGAACTGTCTCCCAATGAACCAAGGGAGAGTAGATTTAAATAAGGCTTCAAACAGGCCTGTCAAAACTATCGAAAATCAGATACGAATCAATACCAAAACTAGTATCGAAAGTGGATAGTCATTTGAGCATGTATCGATACTCAAAAGTCACATTCACAAAACAGAAATGAACCTTTCCTGAAGAGTTTTAGAATGATCTAACTATCTAAGAGCTCATAGACGAGTATACGCTTAACTAAAAAAGTAAAATACAAACAAAAATCTAACTAGTTAAAGGGACCATATGGAGCCTGTGGTCTTACACTTCTAAAAAAGTTACTGCAATCACAACTGAACCTGATTTGACTGTGTCTAATATAGAGGACGCATACAAGTTTGTCTCATTCTCAGTATTTGGACAGGTCATGTCTCATGTGAAAGCTCAGAACATCAAGAATTCACTCACTAAGCTGCAGAGGCTGCACTAGCACTGGATTTAGGTAGTGACCATTGATTCAGTTGATTGATTCTCAGATTACTCAGTAACAAAATTTAAAACTTCTTCCACCACTGAGGATTCAGATCAGAGAGAGTCCTTTTAGGTTTAAATCAACTGGATTCATCTTGAGAACCAAAACACCAAAAACATCACACAAATGAATAAGACATCATGTCCAATGTTTTTGTAATCAAGACTAAATCAGCATCAGTAAAAGCTATTTGATCTGAACATGTCTATGATGTCTTGGGACACAGATAGGTAAATTTTATTAAATTAAAAATCAAAATCTTACATACACACTACCAATCAAAAGTTTGGACTGCCTCTGATTTAAACTTTCTGCATTTTATATACACACAGTGGACATCAGATATGTAAAGCAAGACATATGGAAGTATGTAGCAAAGAAAAAATAAGTGAGAATAACATTTTACATTAAAAATCCTCAAAGTAGCCACTCTTTGCTTTGTATGTAAAATCCCTCAGTCGTCCAGGTAGAATCCATGGCAAAAAAAAAAAAGGAGAAAATTTAATTTGTCAACTGGACATAGTTTATTTGGTTGAATACGTTTCGCAGCTCATCCAAGCTGCTTCCTCAGTTCTGGTCAGATGCTGGCGGACACTGCTTTATATCTGCCTGAAGGGAGGAGCTTAATTACAATGAAAATTCCTCTGAGACACACATATTTAAATACAGTTTCAGTTGGTCAGGTGATTCAATATGAGAAAAGAACTGGTTTGAGAGGGGAGTTAAAGAAGCTATTTTTGTCAAGAAAGAGAATCCTTCCTTGAACAGAAATGGGGGTCTCAGACATCATTTGTCTCCCATCTATAACTCTATCCTCAAACCTAAATCAAAACAAACTGGGAAAACAATGGGACTAGCCAGGTCAGGTCCAGAGGTGTGAAAACACCCATCATGGCCCTGAATGGATATGCTAACTACTCCCCCACTCCCACTCCATATTGAATAGACTCACATGACTAACAGAAACTGTTAACAACTCCATATTGAATCACCTGACCAACTGAAACTGTATTTAAATATGTGTTGTCTCAGAGTAATTTTCATTGTAATTAAGCTCCTCCCTTCAGGCAGATATAAAGCAGTGTCCGCCAGCATCTGACCAGAACTGAGGAAGCAGCTTGGATGAGCTGTGAAACGTATTCAACCAAATAAACTATGTCCAGTTGACAAATTAAATTTTCTCCTTTTTTTTGCCACTCTTTGCTTTGTTGAAAAATATTCAGTAGAGTAACTTTTTCTAACATAGATCTTACTTCATATATTTGATGTCTTTCGTATTTAGTAGTTGGTATAGTTGTAAGAAAGAAAAAAAAAAAAACATTGAATGAGATGGCGTGTCCAAACTTTTGCCCGGTTGTGTAGTTCCTTTAACACAATATTTTGAAGACATTTTTGGACATACACCCACTACATTTCTTCTGATGAACAGGCGTCCTTCTCCCTTTGACTTTGAACATGGTGGGTGCTGGTCAGGCCTGATTAGAAGTGTCCTGTAAGACTTAAGCCACATGTGCACGTGCCTTACTGACCCCCCCTCACCGCACATGGGTCCCTCCGCATGCATAAGCACCCTGGCCTATAATCGCAGGTGCGGGACTCATCCACCAGCTCTCTGATCAATTACATGAAAAATCAATGGGAAGCTGCCACTAACTTGCCTAAGGGGAAATCGGCCAAGAATGAAATTGGTCTGATAAAATGACTATGATGCCTCGCGCGCTGTCGATAACATGTAAAACAGTTTGGCTAACACGCTAACGCTCCTGTCAGCAGAGACCGGGAGCACCCAGAGGTCAGACGAGGGATGGGCTAGCTGCTAATTGGGCGACCGAGGCTAAGGGTGAGGAAGGGTGAGTGTTGGAAAAAAGGTGTTTTTAGATGTGAAAAACTCTATAAGGTAAAATAGTCCAGTTGTTCTATTAGCTAAAGAAGTTATTATGCATTCTTGTGGATATAATTCCCTTTTAAAGATGCTTTTGGTCACCTTGAGATAAGTAGTTCATATTTTCTAACTTAAAATTTGGAAAACACACCTTATAAACTTCACCTCCATGTCCAATGAGGCATTTAAAGGTCCCATATTACACAAAATTGAACGGAGTTGTGTTTTTGTTTCATTCACACGTTTGATTAATCCTTTATTATTAGTCTGTCTAAGCTCAGAATGCTCTGTTCCACCTTGTGATGTCATGAAGCAGTAGTTTTTTTAAGTTAACAGTTAGCTTTTTATCTTTTGTTTAGTAGAGACTGGCATCCAGATGATTCTAGTGAAGGTGTATGGAGTTCAAAAACACAATGGAGCACAACACAAGGTGGAAGAGAGTGTTTTCTGTTTGAGAGGAGGACTCAGCCTAAATATGCAGGGTTTGTGTGTTAAACATGTGTGAATCAAACAACTTCAGGTATGTTTGTGAAGAGGAAACAATGTTACAACATAAATCAGAAAATACAGTAATATAGGCTCGTTAAGCGCTCAGTTTGACCACAGAATGAGTCCGGTGATGGTTTATGGACATAAATACTGCACAGAAATCTGGTCTTTTACCTATAACACAACAAAACTGGCAAAATGTAAATAGAGAACTTTTCAGGCTCAGAGAAGAAGGCTTTTGGATTAATGGGTTACTGAGCGTGAATGAAGCAAAATACAACTTCATTCTTCATTCAAATTGAGTGTTCTATTAAGAAATTTTGAGCTTTGGAGATGTACAGACAGACTAATAATAAAGGATTACTGAAACATGTGAATGAAACAAAACACAACTCCAGATATGTTTTTGAAGAGGACACACCAGTATAACATGGCTTAAAGGTCTCAAGAGTCAATTTTTGCGTAATAAAGTAGGCTAAAATAAAGTCTAGCCTATGTAATAGTGGTATGAGGAGGGAGGGAGCTGAGTAGATCGGAGACATGTCTAATCTGACATCAGGATGCTAGCCTGTGTCATGTGCTGTGATTAGTTCCAGTGGTTTATGATGGTTTGTGTTTTTCACACATGTCTGTGCCTGGATGCTCCGCTCGCAGTGGGCTTGACCGCGACTAAGCACCCAGAGACACGGACCTTTAGCAGCTAGCATGCTCCACCAAGGACTGGAGCAGAGGCCTTCTTTAGTCTATCCAAACGACAATACAAGAACAGTGACGGAGACATTAGTGACCCAATGGCTTTTTCATTTTAAAGAGTGACTTAAGTCATAAAGCATGTACCAGGTGAGGTGTGTAAACAGGACTTATCAGTAATGCTGTGGAGGTTGAAGCTTTGAGTTGCCAAGCGACAGCCAGGAAATCTTGATTGAGAGATGATCTGCAAAGAAGAGTGGACCAAAATTCCTTCTGATATGTGCCCTGGTCATCAACTACAAGAAACGTCTGACCTCTGTGCTTGCAAACAAGTCTTTAAGTCTTTTTTGGCTAGAGGGTTCAAATACTTATTTCACTCAGTGAAAAGCAAATCAGTTTATATATTTTCTTTAAAGTTATTTTCTGGATTTTCTTTTTGATATTCTATCTCTCAATGTTAAATAAACCTACAATTAAAATTATAGACTGTTCATTTCTTTGTCAGTGAGCAAAACTACAAAATCAGCAAAGGATCAAATACTTATTTCCTCCACTGTAGCTGTTAACTTGAAAGCTACTGCTTCATGACATCACAAGTTAAACAGAGCATTTTGAGTTTTGGAGATGTGAACAGATTAATAATAAAGGGTTACTCAAATGACCATAGGTGACCTATGGTCATGAGCTTTGGGTAATGACCGAAAGGACAAGATCGCGGATACAAGCGGCCGAAATGAGTTTCCTCCGTAGAGTGGCTGGGCGCACCCTTAGAGATAGGGTGAGGAGCTCAGTCACTCGGGAGGGGCTCGGAGTAGAGCCGCTGCTCCTCCACGTCGAGAGGAGCCAGCTGAGGTGGCTCGGGCATCTGTTCCGGATGCCTCCTGGACGCCTCCCTCGGGAGGTGTTTCAGGCATGTCCCACCGGGAGGAGGCCCCGGGGAAGACCCAGGACACGCTGGAGGGACTATGTCTCCCGGCTGGCCTGGGAACGCCTTGGGGTCCCCCCGGAGGAGTTGGAGGAAGTGTCCGGGGTGAAGGAAGTCTGGGAGTCCCTGCTTAGACTGTTGCCCCCGCGACCCGGCCCCGGATAAGCGGAAGAAAATGGATGGATGGATGGATGGATGGGTTACTCAAATGTGTGAATAAAACAAAACACTTCAGGTATGTTTTTAATGAGGTAACAACATTTTAACATGTCTTAAAGGTTGTATGGAGGATTTTTATTTTTATTTTTTAATTTTTTTTCAAATTGTCAAAGATAGCATTATAGCAATGCAGCAGCCTTGTAATAATGATAACCAAAAAAAAAACATGGTGGGGCCAGATAAACATTAGCCTCCAAGCAGAGATCAAGAATCGTCTTATAACACTGAGAAGTGCAGAATACATGAAAGTTGCGTCGGAAAAAAGAACAAGTTAGAAGTTCTTTAATGACCCCCTTCAGATTCTTGAAAGGTCTGTTCACCAGGGAAAAAAGTGGCAAGCTTGTAACATCAAAGGAGGATCTGGAGGTGCACCTGAGAGACATTCATTCAGACATTCATTGTAGTGATCTCATCACCCTCCCAATTGACATGTCTCCAGTACCCGCGCCGTACCATTAGCTTGACACCAGTCCCCCTAAGTGGAAAGAAGTACTGGTGACAGTTCACCATGCAAGAGTGGCATCTTCCCCGAGGCCCAGTGATGTTCCCTTTAGAGTCTACAAAAATGCACCAGGAGTGCTCTAGGTAAGTTAAAAAAAAGTCGTGTGGCAAAAGGAGGAAATACCAACAGTCTGGAGAAGAGCAAGAGGTGTCCTCATCCCCAAGGAAAAGAATGCCACCACTATTGACCAATTTCGCCACACTGAATGTTGAGGGCAAGATATTTTTCAGCATTTTGGCGCACAGATTGGCTCTTTACCTTGGGAAAAATGAGTACATAGACACAGCCGTGCAAAAGGCAGGAATATCAGGCTTTCAGGATGTCTAGAGCACACCACACCTCCATGATCTGGCATCAAATTTAAGAGGCCAAAAGGGAATCCAAGGACCTGCATGTGTTTTTTTTAGATCTCGCAAATGCCTTTGGATCTGTCCCCATATGGTAATTTGGACTGCTTTCAGCTACTTTAGCGTGCTTAAAAGCCATAATCAATCTGATCCAATCCTACTTCCAGGATATACAACAATGCCTGATGACAGATCAGTACACCACTGCATGGCAATCCTTAGAAGTAGGAATCATGGCAGAATGTATCATCTCTCCCTTGGCTTTCACAATGGATATGGCCATCATTCGCGTTTCATGTTGGATGGTCGGAGGGGAGCAAACATCAGAGGGACTTAGGCTCCCCCCAATCAGGGTGTATATGGATGACCTGACCACTCTAACAACCACCAAGGTGCCCAACTTCTGGGCAAGCTGCAAGACAACATCAAATGGGCCCAGATGAAGATCAAGCCCTGCAAATCCAGGAGTTTGTCAGTCGTTAAAGGAAAACTAGAGGAGTACTGGTTCTACATTGATGAAGAGCCAGTACCAACAGTGGCAGAGAAGACGGTTAAGAGCTTTGGACAATGGTATGATGCTTCGCTGAAGGATTCCATGCAAGTGGACAAAGTAGGAGAAGACACCCTCAGTGGCCTGAAAACCATTGATAAGACCTTACTTCCTGGTAGATTCAAACTCTGGTGTCTACAGTTTGGTCTCCTCCCATGTTTAATGTGGCACTTGACAGTCTACGATGTCCTATTCTACAAGGTTGAAAAGTTGGATGGTTAGTTCCCACGCTAAGAGGTGGCTTGGCCTCCCTAAGTGCATAACCAACTCAGCACTGTATGGAAGAGGAATTCTGGAGCTACCAGTGTTTAGTCTAACTGAGGAGGTCAAATGTGCCAAAGTGAGGCTTCAAATGGCCCTTGAAGAATCACAAGACACTACTGTCGCCAAAACCGCTCTTACCTTGTCAACAGGAAAAAATGGTCTTCAGCAGTGGCCACAGAGCATGCTAAATCTGCTCTTGGACATCAACACATTGTTCGACATGTGCAGCGAGGGAGAGGAGGCCTTGGAGCTGTAGAAAACAGACCGTTCTGGAATAAAGCAATGCCTTCACAACGCCGAACCATGGTGGTGGATGAGGTGCGCTGAAAAGAGCAGGTGCTGAGACATACAAAGGCAGTCTCACAGGAAAAACAGGGCCAGTGGGTGAAGTGGGAGGAGAAAAAGAGGAAGCTCTCATGGAAGGAGCTGTGGGGAATGGAGGCTTACCAAGCCAGCTTCCTTATTCAATCAGTATATGATGTTCTTCCATCTCCAACTAACCTCCGTCAGTGGTGTGGAGAGGACCCTACATGTGCATTGCACCCTTCTCCAGCCAGCCTAAAGAATGTCTTGGTTGGTTGCAAGACAAGCCTGTTGCAAGGTAGATACACATGACGACACAAGCAGGTGCTAAAGTGCTTGACAGCTAGCTTGGAAACCAAACGAACAGCTATAAACTCCTTACCACTGGTGCCAGGCAAGCACACAGCCTCAATAGCTTTTGCCTGTGCAAATGCAATGCAGATGATGACTCAGGTATCCCGACCACATCCTGGCATGCTCAGTGAAGTGCGTGACTGGAAGGTACTGGTAGATCTTAACCACCGCCTGTCCTTTCCTGTTGAGATTGCAGTAACAAATTTAAGGCCTGGTCTCATGCTCTGGTCCTCCTCCCTGCGCACAGCCTTTTTAATTGAACTGACAGTGCCATGGGAGGATTCAGTGGAGGAAGCCTACGAACGGAAGCGCTTACTGATGCAGAACAACGTTGGTGGAAGGCCCAGGTCTACCCAGTAGAAGTTGGCTGCAGAGGGTTTGTGAGCCGTTCAATAGTCAAACTCTTGTAGGACCTGGGCATACTAGGAAAAGTTTTATGACGGATAATCAAGTCTCTGTCTGGTGCTGAAGAGGAGTCCAGTCGATGGTTCTGGAATAAAAGAAGGGATGATAATTGGGCCTGTAGCCAGCAGCAGAAGACCTAAGGGGATGGGGGCAAACTTGGGACACCAAATGTTGCTGATGAGCCCTCCGGAGGTGTTGTGGGTTTATCATCGAAACACCGGTGAAAGAGGGTACCCACCTGATGACCCCAATGAAGCCAGCGATCCTCGTCACTAGTCTCATCCTTCTAAGTTATTTCACAGGGATTTCATCACCTCAGGAACTGTTAGGGATTGTATTATCTAGTCCTTTATTCAGAGCAGCTGTAACTGCTTTTGAAGCAAGGAAAGATCTGAACAAAGGTATAAATTACAGTATCATCAGCATATATATTTATTGAACAGTTTGAAATTACTTGTGGAAGATGAAGATCATTGATGAAAACTGAAAATAAAAGTGGGCCAAGGATATATTGTATAAGCAGCGCCTGGGGTAAAAAAAAATAAGTCAGCTGTCTGTATTTAATTGTCAGTCCGCTGTGCACAGTCAGTATGCTAATTATTGTTGGCGTTTGGTGGCCACAAAACTCCGCTCTGGTCTCTGGAAGCTGAGTTAAGTGCTTATAAACAGATAACAGTGAATAATTCGGATGCTCAATATGCAAACTGAACCACTGCAAACTGTTTAAATGAACTAGTTCTGTTTTTTAAGACAGTAAAAATCTATCCATCAGTCAATGTGAAACCCAGGGTGTGTAGTGTCTTGCACAAAGGTACAAAGGTGTCTAGAGATGTGACATGAGATAGTGTTGTATGAGCGAGCATAGGGTGTGGGGCTGTAGTGGTGTGTGTGTTGGGGTGGGGGTGGTCTAATCCAGTCTCTGTGTGAAACTGTTGACATTTGTGCTTTTTTCCCTTCATTATGTGACTGGGGCTGTTTTGCGCTGGATTAGCAACAAATCTCCCATGCAGCACATTCAGCATGCCACCAGTAGTTTCACTTCATTAATAATGGATGAAGAGATTGTAATCCAGGAGCATGAGAGCAGGCGGAGGAGAGGGGAGGCCGGAGTGTTGCACTCGCAACCCTCTGCTGTTGTAGCGTCCACACTGCCAAAAAAAAAAGGAAAGACAAGTTAGAAAGACTTAGACTGTCTGTCTTCATTTGATTCTCCGTTAAGATGTATTCCCACTTGCCCGGACACTGCAACAAAATTTAAACTACTGTACACTGGGGTTAAACCCGGACCCAAACTCTGACTAGACCAGGACTAAACTAGGGCCAAACCAAGTCTACATCAGGACTAGACCAGGATCAAACCAGGATCAAACCAGGACAAGTGTGAACGCAGTCTTAGTTGTGTACTGTTTTTTGTAAGAATATGTTTTTCTTTTTTTTTCTTTTTTAATTGTGTTAAAAATTAAAAATTAAATTAAAATAAATAAATTAATATAATATAATATAATATAATATAATATAATAATAAATTAAAATTGTGTGTTACTGTTTGTGGGGCGTGTTATTTCTTTTTCTTTTTCTTTTTGACCATAGAACTACAGGACAGGAGATATATGTAATGGTGAAATAGGGTAAAGAGTGGGGAGATATATTCGGGTTAGGGTTAGGGTTAGGGTTAGGGTTAGAGACACTATTAAGGCTAGCACAGAGCCTAGTCTAAACCTAGTCTAAGCTATCATGCTCCACAGATTTTAATTTGCATAAAAGTAGTTTTTGTACTCACAAGTCATTTTACAGTAGAATACAATTATTGAAACCAGTTAAAACAGCGGTTCCAACCAGCGTCCCTTGTTTTACCAGTGGATACACCAGTGACCCAAACATCCTTCTCCTAAGATACGGTCTTAAAGGAAAAAATACAATTTGTTTTAGTAATCATTATATAATACTTTATAAAAGCAGTCAACATGCCATCTTTCATTATTGACCTTTTTACACCTCGCCCACTTTTGTCTCTAAGCCGCAGCGTCATTGTGGCAACACTTTCGACTAAGCGGGAATACCATTCATTTCAATGGAGAATTTGAAAAACATGTTGCAGCTTAAGTATGATTTAAAATAGGTTGATTTGTGTGAAATGTTCATTGTTCACGTTCACCAACAAGTTTGCCTGAGTCCCTTTTACATTCTGTTTGAATTCAAAAGGGACTGAAACTGGACAATAGAGCGTGAAAAACCCCCGTCCAAGCTTGAGATGATCCAACTACAGCAGCTAATTTGTAGCACGTGTCTCTCAATGCAGAAGACATCTCCTCTCACAAATTTTCATATCATTCAGAACTAAATATTCTGCAAAAATCCGTACTGTTTCTCATTCCTTTATGTTGTTTTTTTCTCCTTTTTTTATGTGTAAACTGCCATGTTTGCCTTGTAGGGTGGTGTGGTTCTGGCTGGTCAGGTAACCAACAAGTCACACTGCACTGATGCTCTGGGAGGTTATAGATAGATCCCCTGTATACGGTTGTTGTGTCCTTGGGCAAGACACATCAACTACCTTTATCCCAATACCTGCATACTTTAATGTAAGTGATTTGTCAATGGCTAAAGAGGCTAGATTACACAAAATGGATTCTTGTGAGTTTTAAGCCATGTTAGAATGTTGTTACCTCATCCATCAGAGCAACTACAGGTATGTTTTTACCTGTAGCTGTGTTCCATGCTCTGTTCCACCTTGTGATGTCATGTAGTGGTAGTTTTCAAATTAACAGCTACTTTTTACCTTTTGTTCAGTAGAGATTGGCAAATCGAGGGCTGAAATCATTCAAATGATTCTTGTGAACAAGTAGGGAGTAAAAGTGGAGCACTTCCTGTATTACCATATGACATCGCAAGGTGGAGAGAAGAACACAGCCTACATATGCAGAGTTTGTGTGTTAAACATGTGTGAATGAAGCAACACAACACAACTCCAGGTAGATAGCGTAATGTGGGCTCTTTCATGATAGCAATAGGTGATATAGTGGTTCCAGTATCGGCATTGGCCATTATCGACAGTCCTTTCGATACCTTTTTTATGGCACTGTTTCTTCGTAGTGCATCAGATCTGTCTTTTTGAACAGAGTAAAAATGGAAACAAAAGAGCGTTATATGGCTGCAATTATGCAACAAATTATTACTAATATCATTCTTGGCCAAGGCAGCAGGCCAAAAATCTGATATCAGTATCGGCTCAAAAAACAAACAAACAACAACATCAGCCCATTTGTAATTTATGGCCCCTTGAGGTTAAGTGCATTGACTGTCCAATGTAGGCAGAAGAACTAATAGATAAACATTTCTTTTTTGCAGTGAACACAGCCCCACGCTACAAAAACTAAAACTTTGCCAAGTGAAGATGACTTGAAATAAGAAAGTTTCATCATGATTTGAGTCAAATTCACTTGACAAGTAAAATGGTGTACCAATGAAAAAAAGGCTTTTTGTACTTAAAATATGAAAATACATCTTGCTACACTTAAGATAAGAAAACAAGAAGAACAAGAACAAAAAGAACAAGAAAGTAAATCTGATGTTGCATGAATTAAGAAAAACAGACTTATTCCACTGGTAGATACTTTTACTTGTCAAGTTGAATCTACTCAAGTAAAACGTTCTTAATTTAAGTCATTTTAACTTAGATATTGTTTTGGCAGTGCATTGCTCATTCCACCTGTAAAACGCATTAGTCCCATTGTTTCACGTTTGATTGGACAGATCCCCTCACGGACGGCGCGCGATCGTAGTAGAGGCGCGCTAGTCTCTGCGGCACGGCGCTAGTGTCTTCCATTGATTGTGTTTACTCAGGCTTCTCATTGCACACTATTACAGCCCAGAGCCTGGCCTAACAGCAGGATGAGGGGATTAAAGACATACATATTCACCATTTGGCACCACCGCACTAGTCTTTGATTTCCCACAACACAATGAGGACACGGCCCGTGACATGGGAGGGCAGGTTTAGGATTTGGATGTATGGACACGCATTGACATATAAAGATATTTGTGTAATAGGAAAGAGGTTTTGATTTCAGGTAACTGTGTCAGACCAGTTTTCAAGTGTTCATTGTCTTAGGGTGTATTCACACTTAAGTACACACACAAAATCTAAATTAGGGCAAAACTGGAGCTGAATTAGACTAGAATTAGACCAAACCAAGTCTTGCCTGACCAGCCAGTTCCTTCTACATTCTGCTTGAATCCAGAACCGACTGGAACTGGACCATTCAGAACAAAATATAGAACTTCTTTTAACTGAAATAAGTAATACTTTGGTGTTTCTGTAAAAATCTGCACTGTTCTTCAGCCCTTTATGTAGATTTTTCTCCTTTTTAATATGTAAGCATCCATGTTTGTTTTTGATGTGAATGGAGCATGCGTTTCTCTGATTGGTCAATCCACCTGTCAATCACACCCTCTGAATAAGATAAGGCTCCAGATCTACTGTAAAGTTTTGTCAAAGCGTGCCGTTCTAGCTGGCCATGTGAACCATAGCTACATTAGGACCTACACTAAACTACTGAAAGTAAACAATAAATGCACTCTTTTTTGCTACTAAACTATATGTGGTGTTTTAATAGCATTGTCTATTGTCCCTAGTCATTTTTAACTTCAGCGCAAACTTGGTAAATTTGCAGCTTTTTGGCTAAAAACAGCTAAATCTAAGTTTTTGCTGCCTCTGGTGGCCTCTGTAATTTCAAGGAGTTGGTGACATCACAAAAACCCTGATTACAGCCAGGTTTTGCAAATACCTGGCTGCAGGGGTGTAGTTAGAACCTGTTACGCCAATCACACTGTTCCTCATATGTCCAAAACCCCGCCTCTCCTCCTCTCTTACTCTTTTCTTTAGTCCTCCAGGTTTTGAAATGGGGTTGTGGGCTGAGTTTAGGTGTATATTTATCTTCATATGCATTTAAATGTTATTGCTTTTCTAAGTGTAGCATAACTCACCTTAAAGGGCCCATATTACACCATTTTCTGATCTGTTATGATGTAGTGTCCTCGTCACAAACACACCTGGAGTTGTGTTTTGTTTCACTCACACATGTTTAACACACACAAACACTCTGTTCCATCTGGTGATGTCATGTGGTAATAATAACTGGGAGTGCTTCACTGTGTTTTTACTCCATACACCTTCACTAGAATAATGTAGATGATTTCAGCCGTGTAATTGCCCATCTCTACTGAACTACAGGTAAAAAGGTAGCTGTTAACTAGAAATCTACCACTACATGACATAATAATAATAAAGGATTACTCAAACTTGTGTGTATGAAATAAAACACAACTCCGGGGTATGTTTTTGAGGGGGTAACAACATTCTAACATGGCCTGAAGCTCATTTAGCATAATACAGGAGCTTTTACACCTAAACTTGCACACAAACTGCCACCACAAACCTTCGCAGTGCACCTTGAAAGATGCTGTATCTGATTTTTATTGTCTTAAAACACGAAAAACAGAGCTAGTTTGCAGTGGCCCAAAGTCATTCCTCACTTACCTTACGCATTCAGAGCATCCTAATTATTCACCGCAATGAGATTCTGAGCTCTTTTCACTACAGGCCAGAGCTTTGAGTTTGAGTTTTGCCGTGACGGTGAAGCAAACAATAACTAGCATACTAACCTACATTTCCTGATTATTGGACAATAAAATGCTTTATAATTAGTCGCAGACAGCAAGCAGCAGACAAAGTATTTTGAGCTGTATATCTGTAAGGGGACAAATTTTGCAGAAATACATGGAAACAAAAAAAAAAAACTAAAAAAAAAATTAATAAATAAGCAAACCAAAATCTGCTAATGCTACTACTGTCCATGATGAAAGCTAATAAAGTTATTTTGTAATGCTTTAACATAAAAATAAAGTTCCTTTTAACTCTTACACAACAACACGTGTAACTTGTAAAATCGTATTAAACCTTCTGTAACGTTATCCCGCCAGTCTAAATATAGCGCCGTGCTTTGTTCTGCTGTGATGAGACACTGGGATGAGGAGGTGATGTAAGCTCAGAGGATCTGCTTATTTTTGGCACAAAGAAAGTTTCCTCTGGGCACCTGTCACTGAGCTCCTCACCCCTCCTGCGCGCTCCTGTCATCGGCTCGTAAAGAAGGGAAACTCCAGTGTCCGACATCTTGGAGGTAGTGTCAGACTCGATTTCGATACCGATTCTGATACCACGATGATAATTAAAAACACTCTTTCTTTTAGACAATAGAATGTGATTATCAACATTAAATCATAGTACTTTCTTTTATATTCCCATGTGGTCTTATATCTGTGTAATCCCTCAGTGGTCCAGGTAGGTTCCATAGTGGTTCATGGGTGTATACTAGTCTATGTGCTCTTATTCTTGTTCTGATACAGCTCAAGATCATTCTAAAGTTATTCAGGAAAGGTTCATTTCTGTTCTGTGAATGTGACTTTCAGTATCGATACCTGCTCTAATGAGTATAGACTTAGACAAAATATAAAATCACAGCTATATACAAGAGACAAGAACGACAGTGCGAATAATATGCTGATTTACAGGGCATAAGGTTATCCGTTACTTAACATTAAATTGTTGTACAGTTGTAGGGAGTATTATCTGTTACATAAGGGTGAGTTGTTGTATAGTTGTAGGGAGTATTATAGTATGAATGTAGTCCTGTATCTCTCACAGTTTGAGCGGCGCTGTAGGAGCCTGTTGGAGAATGAGCTCCTCTGTCCCTCTATCTAGTTTTAATACCTGTTTTAGTATCGATTATCCGATTATCAATACTTTTTACAACCTACTTGGAGGTACTTCAACACTACACATACTACAGGCAGACCACAATGCGGCCTGTGTTTAAAGCTGCACAATGTAACCTTTCTGTTAGAGGGTCTGCTATCTGCTTGTCTATGCTGGTGTTATTGCTTTGCCTGGAATGTTCCATAGTATTACATGTTTATATCCTACATTTATTCAATTACAGGCATTTAATTGCTCCAAAATACCTTGAAAACATGTATTGTTACTGTAAGCTAGGACGGCTCTCCACAGATCTGGCCTCTAATTTGGTCTGATGTCACCTGCTTGTCTCCATGGGGATAGATAGATTTTATGCTGTACTGTGGAACTTCAGACAAAGCAGTTCCATACCTACCTGAAGTACAAACCAGTTGCACATATTTTAGACTCAGGCATCCAGTATGGAAATTGTCCTGGGATCTTCCTGCTGTGAGGGGAGTGTACTAACCACTCAGACAATGTGCCACCTTCTTGGAACTGATGCAGTTGATGTAATGAGACACTAATTTATTGCCTGGTAGATGTGAGTCTGGTCGTGAGTGAACTCCCTGAGTTCACACAGGCATGACTGGCAGGCGGATTAGCCAATCAGAGACATGCATGGTCTGTCCATATCAAAGCAAATATTGCTGCTTACAGGGAAGAAATAAAGGAAAAAATAGCACAGTGGAAAGAAAAACATTGCCGATTTCTGCAGAATCAATGAGCAAAGCGCTAAATTCAGTTAATCTGAGGTGAGAGAAATTTAATTTGGTAGCAAAATGATTAGGGATGGACTGATACAATACTGGTATCGGATATTGGTGCCGCTTTTGAAAATTTTGATGGATCAATATCATTTTGTCGATGTCATTTTGGTTGTTGTCGTGGTGTTGGCTAAAAACACCTTGTAATATTTTGTTATGGATATATGTTGTTTAAATGATAAATAACAGTTACAAAACACATGGATAATTTGTTTACCATACACAGTTTGCTTTCAAATGAAATAATTTATATTTTCAGTCTGGTATTGGTTCAGATACTTAAAGCCAAAGTATCGGCTACGGTATGGGAAAAAATAAGATGAAAAAATTATGGATGACTAATGAGCTACTTCGTCTCATATGCATCGCTGAAAAAGTAAAACAACTCTGACTGGATGATCACGTCTGGTTCTGGACTGGGTTTCATTTGATGATTTAATGTTGCTATCTTTACTGCTAGTACTCTCCCCACTCAATATGAAGAGAGATTTCTTTCTCTCAGTCAAAACAGATTTTTAACCAAAGCGCACTGAAAATGTTATAACTTCCTTTTCAAATGACTGTATTTTGCCAGTAGTCTGAAGTTAGTATCTAAAATGATGTAGTTTGGCCCCTCACACATGGGCGTTATGTGGTTACAAAAGAGTTTGACAGCTCTTAAAGTAAGCTGATACAGATCTGATAGTACTCTGAGAGGGCGGCATGTGGACACAGTCTGACCCTCTGAGTGCTGCACGCTGGGGCATTCTAAATCGCTACACACGCAGTTAATCTGTTAGCTCCCTCGGCTAACATGTCGTAAAATGCTATGCCTATATGGTGCTCAAATGACAATAACTTCATGATGTTAAGATTGTTGGAAAAGATTGTTGGTGGCAAAAGTGGATCCAGAGAATAGCAATAAACCAAGCTTGCTGTTTTCAGGCCCTGTGCCCGATCTTTCCCTTGTATTTGAGCAAAATGTGTCTGCGTGCTGTCTGCATCTAATGGTGAAGCACTTTTTTGTCCGATAATCAGGAAGTGCACTTTTAGCATGCTAGTCAAAACTCTGTTCTGGTCTCTGAAAGTTGTGAAAAGTGCTTATAAACTCATAGTGATGAATAATTAGGATGCTAGGAATGCATAAGGTAAGTGAGGAATCGTTTTGGACCACTGCAAACCAAAACAAACAGTGACCGCCCACCCACTGGTTTCGGAAGCAAATTTCCCTTTCATTTCTGAGAAAAATGTATATTAAAAGTTTGAAAGCTTGTTCAAGGCTAATCAGCTACATGGCAACTAATGACTACAAGATGTATGTTTTTACTTATCTGTTTCTGAAACTGTATTATTTGTTAAATTAACATTTGGGAGAAGTTTGGTTTTAAATGTGCTTTTTGGACTTGAAGCGTTATGTTATGGACATAGCCACCACGTAGCTGGTTAACCTCCATAAAACTCCTGATATTAGGATTTTTCTAAAAGTTTACGGACAGATCTGACCTGTAACTTCGTTTCAAGGTGGCACCTGCTTGTCTCCCATAGAGATCGCAATCAGAATACATTTTATTAACATTTTTATAAGATTTTCAAACTAGGAACTTGCTTTGGTTAGGATGCAACATAAAACAATGAATAATAATAAACTATGATAAAATAAAAATAAAGGTATGGATTAAAAAGTAAATTAAATATAAACTAATGCCATACTGTGGAAGAATTTAGGCAAATCAATAACATCTCCATGGAGACAAGCAGGTGGTGGACCCTCTACCAGGTCATTTTCCGCATGTATGAATATGGCAAAATGTTCCCAAGTTTCCATGGTTACACAATGCAGACATTAACAAATACAGACAGATTTTTTTAAAAGTAGCCTGTGGTCATGGCGTTCATGGACTTGTTTAGGTGTTTGATTTTCAACAAAAAGGTGAGAGTGACTAAAAAACTGTAGGCTAATGCTAGATAACTTGTGACTGTAATGTTATTTGAGGGGGACTTTAATAATAATAATGCTTTACTGTTAAGGCGCTTTACAGTCTTGTCAAAGCCTCTCAAAGCTCTACAATGTACTCATTATTCATTCACTCCACACTCGGTAGTCACAGCTGCCCTGGGACAGACTGACGGAAGCGAGGCTGCCTCTCGTAGTTCAAGATCAGTCAGTTCTTTATGGTCAGATTGAGTTAAATTAGACAAACTTTATTGATCCACAAGGGAAATTACTTGTATACTTATATTACTTGTAGACTATAATATATCGTGATATGTGCGCTACTGTGTCCAAGTAAATTCCCTTGCAGATCAATAGATCAATTTGTCTAAAAAAGTGCTATTATCGATTGCAAAGTATCAATAACATCAGCTAAACAGAAGCAATCAATTCATCCACAAATTTATATGAGCAACAATTCCCAATGGAAAGTACGACAGATGCTCCTGCTTTTGAAAATAAAGTATTACAGTTTGGCTCGCTGTTCTTATTCTGATGCGCTGTATTGTATGATATTTATAGTTAAGCATGTGCCTAACCCTCTTGTCAGTTACCATCACCCCATTCGCTTAAAATCTCTTTAATGTACGCTGCCCAGTTGTTGCCCACTACAACCAGCACCGCCGAGACAGTTGTAGCTTTAGCGCGCTGCTCAAGGGCACGGCAGCTGTTGTTATCGGCAACACGGGACACGTTTACCGTCTCCGTGGTGACCGTGCAACCCCTTCTCCCAATAATTAGCCCCGAGCCGGTCCGGAGTACATGCTGGCGAATATAGCGGGCGGACAGCTTTGATGGGTGAGGTGCCACATTGCTACGAATAAATGCCTAATGGCCTAAAGCTAGGGTGATGTCATAGTTCATTGTTGTGGCCCTCGCCCGCCTCATAAATAATGCTTAAGATTGTTTCCAAGTTGCGGCGTTTTGAGTGACACGGGAGTTTGGTGACCCCTGGCATGCGGTGAATGTCAGCCACCAGTTTCCATTGTAATGCCAAACAAACGGAGCATGGCGCACACAATGGCACAGATGAGGTGCGCTGCTATATTCGGTAACCCCCCCGGCACCCCCTCCCGTGCTAAAACGACAAAGAACTTGGAAAAGACACGACTGTTAACATGCGCGGTGCTAAAATTAGAACGCGTTTAAGATGACTGCTTGACAAGGGTAATTTATTATCAGCATACTGTACGTTCACGCGGCAAGCTATTCTTATGTGTGTCTAATATCCACTCGACATGAAGAGATTTACGCGGAATATGTGTACGCGCAAACCTA
The DNA here is from genome assembly GCA_029959045.1 of Taenioides sp. WSHXM2023. Lineage (NCBI taxonomy): Eukaryota > Metazoa > Chordata > Actinopteri > Gobiiformes > Gobiidae > Taenioides > Taenioides sp. WSHXM2023. The sequence goes on along the minus strand of CM057100.1, from coordinate 10,068,928 downwards.
GCGTGTGTCATTGGGGTTATTGCTTGTTTGCTTCGGCTGTCTGAACTTCAGCCTTCGGCCCAATACCTTCAAATAAACAGGCCAGTAAATCAAAAGAAAGTCCGAATTTAGACGTGTCCATTTTACCGCCTGAGTTTTAGTATCTGCGCCTAAATAGCACGGTAATACGTGTCGTAAAAAGTGCATACGTGCCATGTTTCTTCGCATGATCTCTCCGCTAATGCTGTGATGATACTTTGACTTGGCACAAAAGAGTAATTCAAGAAGAGCATCCATCTTATTCGGACTTATTCAGGGCCAGGTGGTAGAGGCAGGAGGCAGAAGTCAGCAAATATGGACCAGACCAGAGGATCCCGAGTTCAAGGTCTCAGGCCAGTCCGTAGGTTGCATTCGCGTGCTACAATTTGATGAGGGGCCTTTATAACTACGGGAAATTTGTTGTTTTTGAAAGATATCCAAACTTATGACCCACAAATGTTGAACCTTTTCATGATTTGTTAAGAATTCACCACATAAAATTGTCATATGAACAGTTTGCGTTCATAATTCAGACGGTGGGCAAGGGCGTATACCGCTCAATGGGAGACTGACTGTTTTTGAAAGAACTATCCAAAATAAATTGCCCAAATGTTGAACCTCATTATTTGTTAGGGATTGGCTCAACAAACCTGCTATATTAATGGCTCAAGGCTTAAAGTCCTTTCAACTGACATCAATAACATCTTTGGGGTTGAATAATAGCACCACTTTCTGAAGCTTTTGTGGAAAAATTATTTAACCTTTTTATATATGCCAAAGAAGACCAGCTTTTGTTTCATGTGCACAGACCGAGTAATTACAGAAATATTAACCATAAGCCAAGTCAACAAATCTGCAATCTGACAGTTAGACAGCAAATGCCACCATAGATCTGGTCCGTCTTCCAGCTCAATTTTAAACTATAGGGATTCTGGAGTGTTTTGATGCCACGTGAATGCAACCAGTGTTCTTCCAGTGATTTAAAGGGCCACCAAAATCATTTTTTTTCTACTGATTAGCTGTGTAAATCGGTCTAAAATACAAGTGTATACCTATCCCTGGCCTTATTTTGGCATAGTGCATATTTGTTCAAAATCTGATTTTTGGGTTAAAAGCCGTGTCTGTACCGGCGTCTTTAGAATCAACTATGGCCACTACATTTGAATTTTCGGGTTGGACTAACGGCTGCCAGTGAGCCAGATGCTGTTCTTACATGACAAGCACAGCCCCTGCCGGTTTACGGGTGGACTGTGAGGAGCCCCTCTTAGCTCTGCCCCCACCTGGCACCGCTGGTCACTGCAATGTCTCGCCGTGTCTGGAGAAAAGGGAAATGGCGTGATCCGAGCACAAATGTCTGCTCTGTTTCAAAGTCTGGAGCGCACCGGTCTGCGCCATATTGGATTGTTGTGGCTGTCGGTCAGCTGTCAATCATCGCTTCAGAGCCCGCCCCACAACCGCTCCCCTCAACTCGCCGGGCACTGCCCACTGTAGAGGATATTACAGATTTTGCTTAGGGGAGGAATAAAGCTTCGGGAGGTGTTTAATGGCTCTTTAAGGGCTCTTCCCCGGGACCTTCTTTCAGTAGGACACGCCCGAAACAGCCGATGAGACAGATGCTCTTCTTTTGCAGATTCCCCTTCAGAATGTGGAGGAGCAGCGTCTCTACTCTGAGTTTATCCTGGAGCTGACTTTTTGTTTATGAATGTGATCCAGAGGCCTAGTGAGAATAGAGCTGTGGATTGACAAGAGTGTTTAGCAGTGAAAACTTGGTTTGGTGGGGTGGTGTGCTTGTTTCCATTTCAGACAAAACAGGCTTCAGATCCTCCACCACAAAACTACCAATTTAAAAGAAAATATAATTTGAAAATGTAATGATTCCAATATTTTCACTCAAGAATCTAGAAAAAGGTTAAAACAGGTTACAGATGCCTAAATAGTAATATTTAAAATAAAAGCAGAAGCTTGATGACATTCCAGTACCATACTTTGAGAAACACTGCTTTAGTGGATTTGCTGGAATATTTTCAATACATAAACAAACCAATAAATCTTCCTATTACCCCAAGCTGCCTCCATTTTAAGTCCTCTGAAGAACGCAGTGCTAGTTATCGTGACGGCGGGAGTTTCGTGTTAGCTGTCGTCACCCTATCTCACTGCTAATGCTGAGTAGCCACTTCCTGGGTTAACGATAGCCATAAAGCTAACCCCTCACACCACACGCTAGGCTACAGCTTTGGTGCTTGCGACGCCAGCCAAGGCCAGAGCTGCCCCAGAGCATTCCCGCGCTCTCTAATGTTGCAATTAATAGCTGGGCTGTCACAGGCGGCGCAAAGCTAACAGGAAGCACACTGACATTGACGTGCAAGCCCTGCCTGATGATAGAGGTGCTGCTAAACGTACGCCCCATAGCTTTGATATTAATGGCACATCTGTATCCGGTTTACTCAGCACATTTTATCTTTTAAAAGACTGGGAAAGCGAGAATATGCAGTAGGCTAGTGATTGTTTTGTGTTTTTGATTCAGTTTCAATTTGTTGCATAAAATTAATACAATTTTTGTTTCACCAAATGTGAATTATATGAATGGTCAATACAGCTTGACAGTAAGGATATTATGGTATGACATTTCATTAAAAAAAAAAATAAATAAAAATAAATAAAATAAAATAATAATAATAATAATAATAAATAAAAAAAATTACAATTATGCACTTTTTGACTAAAATGATAAGAAATTAAATTAAAGAGGGGCTATTATGTATGTTAACGTTGTTCCCTCATCAAAAACATGCCTGAAGAGGTTTTAGATGCATGTTTGAGTAATTTAGTGATCTCTTCCAGGCCCTATTCAAACCCTCCTTACAGTTAGCTGTAAGATCCTGTCCAGGTCCAGTTTCAACACAGTTTCATTCTGTGCACATTTGTGTATCTGAATGAAAATAAAGTTTAATCTCAATTCAAAACAGGGTTGTCAACAGTATCAAAAATCAGATACTAATCAAGACTAAAACTAGTATCAAAACCAGATACTCAGCAGGTATTGATATTGGTATTGGCAGGTATTGATGCTAAAAAAGTCACATTCACAGGACAGAAATAAAAAAGTTACATTCACAGTTTCAGAAATGATTTTTTTTTTTTTTTTTTGTTATCATCATGGTATCGGAATAAATATTGAGTATCGAGTATATTCCTTAGTATCGAAATCGAGTTTGAGTTTTCAGTATTGTGACAACACTAATTCAAAATGTCTAACTTTACTGAGGAGACGATATGTGTGACAAGTGTGCGTAAAGGAAGACGCATAAAAAAGCACAATATTGGTTCTTGACAGTAGATTTGGTTTTATATTTGTGGTGAAGTTTAACCACTGAACTGATCAAACTTGAATCCTCCATTAGGAACCCATCTAAGTGCTTTTTTGGCATGACGCAGAACTTTAGGTAAAACTCTAGGTTCAAATGAAGCGTGGAGACAGATTTATTATGGTTAAGTGTTTTCTCTGGCAGGACCTAAAGCAGGGAACAAGACTGTGTGGACTCATTCCAGAACATAATTAGGCAATGCCATTATATCTAGAAACCCTAACTGTTATGAACACATTAGAAACTGATTTTCAATCGTTTGAAGATGCTAATATAGTGACTGTGTCAATATACCTTCACTAGACCTGACTTGATCAATTAATGTGCCCGATTTCAAGAGCAAAATTGTCTTTCCCCTGTACAGGAAAGACAATTTTGGAGGTCAAATTAAGTCCACAGTGTACTGTCTGCATCTGATTTATCTAATAGAACGTGTTTTATTGTCCCAGCATAAGGAAGTGTGTGGCTAGCACATTTTCTTAGCATTACTGTGAGGACACAATTATGCTCTGGCCTTTAGCCTACTGTTTTCATATTTTTAGTATCCCACTGTACTTTGTATTACAACACTAGAATTTCCTCATTGTGGGACAAATAAAGGTTCCCTTATCCTGTCCCTTATCCTTGTTAACTTTACTGAGATGGCAAACTCTGCTTTGGTTTCAGAGAGTTATGAAAAGAGCTTATAAACTCGTGGTGAATGATTAGGATGCTATGAATGCATAAGGTAAGTGAGGAAAAACCTTTGGCCCACTACAAACCGTTTAGAATGAACTAGTTCTATATTTGACAGCAAATATCTATCAACATCTTTAAAGCCATGCTGTGGAAAATTCCAGAAAAAGCAATAATGTCTTCATAGTGTCAAGCAGGTTTTAAATGCTCTGAGAAAAAACTGACATAATGGACCTTTATAATGTATATAACTTGGCGGTCGTTTTATTGTCTAGTTAGATCATGTTTCAAAATGCAAGAACCAGGTGAGCAATGCCACTGTCCCCTTAAGACCCCACTCTTATTGTTGAAACCAAACATGTTTACGGTGTGGCTTTGCCGTGATTGCACGTTGGTCTCGTGGTAATGATTGATTGATATTTCCAATTGTCTTGTCTGAGAGGTGAGTTTAACGGGGGTTGACAGCGCAGATCCTTGGCAGTGTTGACGGCTTGGCCCCTGATGGAGTTGCGTGGTCTTAACCCGTTCTCCGGCGCTCGCGGTTCCAACACGGAGCGCGTTCTGATCATCACTCCAGAGGGCAGCTCAAATACAGTGGGTCAGCGGGGGCCCATATTAACAGAACCAGGGCTTTGTCACCAATCCCACTCAACTGGAAGGATCTTTAGGGGAAACAAATCGATGGACCCCCGACTCCATGAAAGACGCACAGGCGATGAGGAGAAAGACAGAATTTTAGCGTTGATGCTGCAGTACGTCTTTCTGTAAACCCCTTGTCTGTTTTTTGTACTATATACAATTACAATCTCTGGACATTTAGCTTCAGTTAGACAATAGTGTGTCAAATATCGAAATACTTTGGGTTATCAATGTTAGACATAACGCTCTAGTCTAATATGAAAAAAGTAGGCTAATAATCAGAATTGGAGTGTTCAAAAACAGTACCATAAGTTAAAAGTAAAGGAGTAATAAATTACTCATGTTCAATTAAAAAAAATCTGATCATTATCTGATTTTATCTGATATAAGTAGTCTATGTTCTGATTGTTCACACTTGTGCAGGTGCATGGACAATTATACAAGCAAATGTTTATAAGTTATCGGATAGCAGTGATATATTAGAGGAGTTGTCCAGATATTGGCGTCTGTCTGATATTAAAGATTTAACCAATATTTAACACCAATATTTTCCTGTACTGCCCCAGTCAGTCTGTTCCTATGTGTCATTACAGTTTGTCGTCAGTGCATCAGATTTGTCTTTTTGGACAGACTCATGAGTAAAAATGGAAACAGAAGTTATAGTTAGGTTAAGTTAAGATGTATGTTTACACAACCATGCAACAAATAGTTTTAGATTCCAGAGAAATACATTTTGTTAATATTTTTTACTTGTGAACTTTTGTGAAATTTTTAGTCCTTGCTATTGATTTTTAAATCTTAATACTGGCATCGGCAAATATCGGTTACCAGCCACAAGCAGCAAGTCAAATACTGGATATTTCCAAATACAGCAGTTATACTAAAAATCCATATTGACTTCTGCATAGATTTTGGGAAAAAAATAAATAAATAAAAAAAATGTACTTTTATGGTTAGAATTCCCTTAGCAAGGACCCAAAGAACTGATCCTAAACCTGGAGAAACAACTGCAATGTCATCCAGTGTCTAACCCACCTTTGCCCTATAGTACCAATGTGAATGATTCCAAGGATCTTTTTATTATTTAGGTCTGAACTGAAATGTTTCAAATTGAGGAATATAGTGCCTCAGCCCACCGGGAAGTAATAAAGTACAATATTGGGGCTTTAGTAAAATGTCAAGTATGTCTAAAATCACTTCTGTTTCCCAAAAGGTGATAGTGACATATAGAATTCACTCTTGGACGTGAGACATTTACAAATGTCCAACTTAAAGGCCCTGCAGCCTGTTTTTTCCCTATGTATTTGGATATATATAAGCAGCTCCTGAGGTCAAAATAAGACTGCTGTGTGCTGTCTGCATCTAATTATACAGCACATTATTGTACAGCGTTAAACATTACTGTGACAGCAAACCTCTACTCTGGCCTCAGAATGTTGTGGAACACACTTATAAAGTGATTGTGGGGAATAATTAGGATGCTCTGAATGCATAAGGTAAGTGAGAAATAACTTTGGACCGCTGCAAACTGTTTTTTTCACGATTTCAAGATTGTAAAAATCAAGTATACAGCTATTTTTAAGGTGCACTGATCTTATTGTTTTGCCTGCAATGATCCACAGTATGGCATTAAGCAAATATATTCTGTATTTATTCAATTACAGGTGTTTTTATTTCTCAAAATTTCCACAAAAACATGCAGTCAGCGGGTCCACTTCTCCAGAGATCTGACTTGAAACTTGGCCTGGTGATGTGGCCAACTTGTCTCCATGGAGAAAGTTAAGTTACTATGGAACAATTCAAGCAAGTGAAAAGTTACACAGTGCACTTTTAACAATGTTTTTGCTAATTTTACAGAAAACAGAAAACAAAGCTGCAATTTTATAGATCTTAAATAGACCTCATGAGGCGCTTCCCGGCTGGAGTGGAGCATTTCGGAGCGCTCTACTTCCTGGGAGCTAATGCAATATGTGACCGCGGCAGTGACGAAAGGCCAGATATGTATTGGTGTCTTGGAGGTCACGGAGCAGGCTTTCGGCACGCTGCGCAGACCCCCTCCCCGATATGAGGGCGCCTCACTGGGACACGAATATGACCTCAACCGCCCCCCCAACCACCGGCCCCAACCGCTCCACAGTAGAACGAAGGGAGCCACCTGTTCACCTCCACAAACATTCAAAACAAAGCAAAGAAGAGTTTACAACAGAAGATGTCCATATTGATACTTTGCAGCTGATGCCATCAATATTCCCTGGGGGTGTGATGCTTTAAAGGTCCTATATTACAAAAAAATGACTCTTGTGAGCTGTAAGCCATGTTATGCTGTTACCTTTTCAAAAACATACCTGCACACATGTTTGAGTAACCCATTACTGTCTACAGACTATTCTCTGTTCCACCAAGAAGCAGTACAGTAGTTTAAGTTAACAGCTACCTTTTGTTCAGTAAAGACTGGCAATTCCAGGGCTAAAATTATCTAAATAAATTTAAGGAAAGTGTATGGACATAGTGGAGCACTTCCTGTATTGCCAAGTGACATCAAAAAGTGAAATAACTCTGCCTAAATATGCAAAGTTTGCATTAAACGTGTGTGAAAACAACATTATAATATACATCATTAAATAGTGTAATATGTATAATATATTTTGATTCAGTGCCCAGACAGAAAGTACTTTTTGATTTGCTACGACTTGTTTTTAAAAAGAGATTGTGGTACAACTTGAATGGACAGAATTAATCCACTGAAATGTTGTATTATTAAAAACCTGACAAATCCAAGGTCCAATGTACCTTATTTCGGAAGTTGCCATGAGCGCCGCTACTGTCATTCGGTTTGTATTTTCACATTTTGACAGGAAATAAGTTCTATACAGACTACAAAGCCATTTTAAAGCCTCCCAGGGAATAGCTGACATGACGCGTTGGTGCACATGAACAATGAATATCTTACACAAAGCAACCCGCTGTTACACTTAATCTGAGTTCTATTTTAACACAATCTGACCAGAAAGATGACTTAAACGGATTTAGCTGGAACTACAGGTGAGTTGATTTGTGCGCTGAAAACAATTCTCACACATAAAATTACAGTCATTAATCAGGTTTTTCAGTTAGTCACTCTCACCTTCTTTGTTGAAAGTCAAACTCCTTGAACGGACCATGAACGCTCGTATTGATCACGGGCTCCTGAAAATGTGCAGTTTAATTCAATTTTGGATTTTTTCTTGCGTTTTTCAGACCATCGTAAAACTTTTGTGTTTGCCAATGTGTGCATTGTGTCACCGTGGTAACTGAGGAACATTCCGGCAATAGAGATACATGTAGAACACCCTTATGAGGTCAATACAAAAAGTGGACAGGCTTTGTACTGCACGCTTGTATAGTAAAATGTTTATGTCTCCATAACAGTTGGTTCCACGTTGAAGCTGCTCTGAGGGGGTCCCAGTGTCCGGATGTGACCCACCAGTGCTATGGAGCCAGAGGGGGTGAGAGGGTGTGAAGGTGCTGCCCTTTAGAGCTGCATTTGTCTGGGGGTCTGCGACTCGGAGGAGGCCGCTGTCAACACTACACCCGACATACACATGCATCCTTCTGTTAGGCGCTAAACAAATGTATGGGACCACTGTGTCACCATATGCCTTTGAAACCACGTGCTGAAGATATGGTCAGAGGGGGGATTATGCAAAAAAAAAATATTCTTTGAGCTTTCTACCATGTTATAACGTTCCCTCATCAAAAACATGCCTGAAGAGGTTTAGAATGTCGTCTATTCATGTTTGAGTATTTTAGCGAGCTCTCCCGGGCCCTATTTGAACTCTTCTTACGGTTAGCTGTATGTTTCTGTGAAAAGCTCAGCCCACAAGCCTACGTCACCCGAGCTCCCACATGACAGTTCTTTATAAAACATGATACAAAACTGTACACAACTTCACAAACCTGATGCAGTAGTTTCATTAGCGAGATGCATGCTGATTGTGTTGTGATAGCGCTCTGAAGGGGGAGCAAAGGGAGGGGGGGACTCGGACCATCAAAAACGAAACTGTGAAATATGTTAATATGTTGTTTGAATATGAATACAGCATTTTCAAAACAATAAAAGCTAACATGGTGATCTAAATAAGTTATGTGCTATCAGTTAATACTCCACAGAAGTAAAACGCCCCCTCATTAAAATATAATTGTCACCTGTCACAAATGTCCCTTTGTCACTTTACAAATGCAGTCAAAACTTCTCCGAAGGCCACTGCTGTGTTTACAAAGGTACATCTTTGTGTGTCGGTGCGACAGACTGAAATAATAACACACTGATTTGCCTTTCTAAAAACAGACGTGTCCACCAGTGAAGTATTCCCTTCATTTGTAAAGTGTATCACAGGCTGGGACCTCCAAAACAGACATGCAAATCACCACAGAACCTGCACTGAGAAATTACATTTTTGTCAATATTTTCAGTTTGCAAAATGTAATTTCAGCTTTAATTGTATTTATTGTCTATTGTGTGATTTGGCTAATTTTATGTAACGTTTTTTGAGAAAAAACATTTTTAAAAGTGGGGGTCCCGACCACTGCTCTAATGCACTGGCAGCCCTAGTTCAGTTGTAAATGTTGTGAAGTAAGTAATAAACTAATGCTGATGTAAATGTATTCATATGAATTCGTTTTTAAAAAGCTACATTCAGTTACATCTTCATGGCAGCCAATTTGTGAGTTTTATTTCCCAGTTTTTCCCCTGTACCAGCTTAATTACATTCATGATAGTATTACATGAGTTATTCCACTATCTCTTATCAGACCTTATCATGTGCTACAGACTAACCCCTGTGCCATTTATCCACATTTCACACTTGCCTCTGCGCCACACACTCGCTCATCCCAGAGCTGTTCTTAAAGCACTTTTACAAGGTGAGAAGTGCCCAATTCAACAATTGAAAACAGAGCCCATATATCAGCTGCAGCCATCAATCACCCCCCGATCAATCACTGTCCCGGGCCCCGCGCCACCCTCTCAGCAGAGCTCTGCCGCGCCCGGAGCATGCCGCCACCAGGAATGCCCACATAATGAGGGGCCGCCGGGGGGACATGGAGGGCCATGCAGGCTCCGATTACAGGCCATGTTTGGGAAGAGCAGCAGTGTCAGTGTGCCGTTGTTTGTGTGCATGTGGAGAGGCTGCTGTCTGCTAGTCACAACAGCCGGAGCACAGTCAAAGTTTATAATAAAAACAATGAGGTAAGGGCATGATCTGAAACAATGGTGAAGAAGACAATGGGAGCTGACTTCACTGTAAACATCATCACAACAAAGCACCGTGAGGTTGATGGTGAAAACGGGAGTTGGATCGGCAAAATGGCAGCTTGAAAATTAGCGATTAAAGATTACTCAAACATGCACGAACTTTGAGAGAGGAAATGAGAAGGGGAAACGGCTATAGCGTGGTTAAGCTCTAAAAAGTCAATTTTGCAGAATAGGTCTGCTTTAAATCCTGATGTATTTGAGCAAAATATGTCTTGCCCAAGTACAGATATATTGTATAAGTAACTCTTGAGGTTAAAATATGTCTGCTGTGTGCTGTTTCTATCTAATTATAAAGCTTTTTATTGTCCAGTAATCAGGAAGTGTGGGTTAGCATGCTAGTTGTTAGTATTACCGTGAGTGCAAACCGCCGCTCTAGTCTAGTCTCTCTAGTTGTGAAAAGCCCTTATAAACCTATGGTGGTGAATAATTAGGATGTTCAGAATGCATACGGTAAGTGAGGGATAATACTGAACTGCTACAGTCACAATCAGGCGGTCACAGTGGTCCAAAGTTATTCCTCACTTACTTTATGCATTCTGAACATCCTAAGTATTCACCACAATGAGTTTAAAAGCACTTTTCACAACTCTCAGCGGCTAGAGCAGGGTTTGCAGTCACGGTAATGCTGACAACATCTAGCAGGCCAACAGCATACCTCCTAATTCTCTGGGGATAAAACATTTAACAAGACACAGAAAGCAGCAGTCTCATTCATTTTGACCTGAAGAGTTTATAATATTTCTGTCCTGGGGAAAAATAATTGCTAATCAGGTCTTGTCAGCTCTGACAAGACCTGATTAGTAATCGTGTCCCAGAGCCTTGCCCTTAACCAAATACCTGTACCTAAACCTACCTCTAATCCTTACATTACATTTGTTTTGATATGGAAAAACCATACCTGTCCCTGATCGGCTACCTGTCAATCACACTTATCTGAACTTGGCAAGAGCAATGTCTAGACTACACGCCTTGGAGATGCATGTATAGTCTTGTTACTCTGATGTTACTCCAGTCTGCTCCTTAAAATGATCATTTAAACATAATAGAACAGCAATTTTAATTCACCCTCAAGAAATTACCATGTTACCTCATTTTGATTGATACATCAACACACAACATTAATAAAGAGTTTTTAAGGGTTCATCTCATCCGCCTGATTGCTGATTGTCTCATGAGATCTGGCAACCCTAAGTCTATAGTGCATAGCAGACATTACAAGGAGCAGGCGAGGAGCACGGGGCTAAAAGTCACTACAAGGAGGTTGTGCATGTGAGAAGTTTATGACAGGCTAAAGCCATGGATTACCCAGGACATGTCGTGTTAAGCAGTCAGTCAGTGTCTGCTTAGCAAAGCAGGAACATGGGAGCAAATGAGGAGGAGGATGTTTATATGTTCAAGTTTATCATTTCAAGTCATCTCTCAGGACAACTGGGCAGTTGTACAATTGTCAAAGCACAGATACGTAAAAATGATTAAGTCAAAGCATGATCTGACAATAATGCACTGTATTTAAAAAGGGCCTTTCAAGACACTCAGAGCTTCACAGTGCATTATTCATTCTCTCCACACTCAGTGATAAGATACTACTGTAGCCTCAGTTGCCCTTGTACTGACGGAGGCAAGGCTGCCAATCTGTGCCATCGACACACCACATTCACACAAAGCGGGTGAAGTGGCTTGTCCAAGGGCACAATGGCAGTTTCCACTGGAGCCACTGCTGCCCCACTGTAGCACCTGGTATTCCCACTGGTCTCCCATCCAAGTCCAGGCCCAACCCTGTTTAGCTTCTGAGATTTGATGAGATTATTGGGCGAGCAGGTGTGGCTTAACAATGTTAAAGTAGCACATAATATGTCTTAATATGGAATATGGCAAAGAAAACACTATAAACATACTGCTTTTTCATAACCAATGACACATTTTATATAGTAAATTTATTCTGTATAAAATTAGTTCTGAAACTAAACCTGGACTAGAACATAACAAACTAAGTCCTCCATAGGGCTAAACTGACATAAAACCAGAACAAGTGTGAACACAGCCTCAAAGATCATTCCAAACTCAAGACACTGTTGATCTCCCATTGATGTACAGAGCAGCAGCTCTACACCAAGCTCTAAACGGATGATGAGTCACTCTGTTGTGCTACGTCCATAGAAAAGACACAGTTTGGCTTGTGTCCACTGGTGAAAATATGAAATTTAAAACACTTTACAGTACACTTTATACAGCTACATAACAGACCACTGTAGTGCGTATTACCATGTAAAAATGTAACTAAACAAACCCGAGTTTATGTCATATTATTACAGCTTCTTACACAGTGTTTTACATTGTACTTAGCCAAAGGTAAAATGTGTCAAGTGCAGAGCAAAATTAAGTGTGACCTAGACATGCAACAAAAGGTTAAGCAAATCTTTAAAAATCAGGGCTGATCTAAAATGAGTAAACGTCCAAACACATGTAAAGCATTTTTTTGGCTGTTTCTTACCAAGTGCAGTTGAATGCCTCTCCTGGTCTGCACCTAATGTAAATATTAAACTATTTTCTGATGATGTTTCCTCATTAAAAACACATCTGGAGTTGTGTTTTGTTTCATTCACACAAGTTTAACACACAAACCCTGTAGATTTAGGCTGAGTTCTTCTCTCAAAACAGAAAACACTCTGATCCACTTTGTGATGTCATGTGATAATACAGGAAGTGTTCCACTGTGTTGTTAAACTCCATACGCCTTCACTAGAATCATTTGGATAATTTCAGCCCTGGAATTGCCAATCTACAGAACAAACATAAAAGGTAGCTGTTATCATGAAAAATACTGCTTCATGACATCACAAGGTGGACGAGAGCATTTTGAGCTTTGGAGATGTAGACAGACTAATGATAAAGGATTACTCAAACACGTGTGATCAAAACAAAACACCTGGTATGTTTTTGATGAGCTAACAATGTTTTAATGTGGCTTAAAGCGCAAAACGGGAGTAAATTTTGTGTAATATAGGACCTGTAACGTAAAACTATATCACTAATTATTTGATGGATTTTCCCTGTAAACCACTTGTCAAATAAGTCTGTTATGAATGTTAAATGTCTGCGAAATGGAGATGTGAGCCTTAATCACACTACAAACAACATCTCTGGGAGGGGCATGGACAGGTATTACGCACAAATCCTCGTTTCCAAATGTGTGCACGCTGCAAATGGAAATTCCATCAGAAAAGTGCGGCTCATTCATTATTCATGGTCACCTCTTCACCGTGGCTCGGAGAGGTGATGAAAAATGCGCCCCGTTATGTAAGTGTATCATATGGGGCTCTAATATATCGCTACCAAATGCAGTCAACTGGAAAAGACAGGATTTAATATGGAATCAGTGGCTAAGTCTCCGCTAATTCAATAACATTATGTCACAGATTTATAAGGCCTTCCATCTCTAAACACATCTGTGCCCCCAGTTTGATGCACGAAAGCCTGAAATACATACGCTTACCAAAGGATGGAGGAAAACAACGTGATTTAAATACACCATGAAGTAGACAGAATATGGTAAACCAACTTTTAAGCATGTTATAATGGTTTTCCCTCATCATTGACTTGCTCGGAGTTGTATTTAAAGTGATTGATGCCTGTTTGAGTAATCCTGTATGGAACTCAACTGTGACCGCTCGCGCCACTGTCGGAAGTAAATTTTCCATAGTTTTTCCCATAGACCTTTTGAAGAATTCTAATAATAACAGTTCAAAGACATTGTGGTTACTAAGCAGATACATGCTAATTAATATCCATAACACAGATGTTTTAAGTCCAAAAAGGCCACTTTAAATGCAAGATTCATCGTGATGTTTTAATAACTTTGTGGTTTATGAAGTTTCAGAAACAGATTTTAAATAAAATTATAGGTCTTGTGGTTAACACGTGAATGCAAGCTTTCGAACGTCTAACAGACTTTTGGGAAAAAAATGTATATGATAAAAATTAATGGGAAATTAAGTTCTGGCACCTGGTGATGTGCCTGTTGAGGTCCATTGTCGTGCATTTGAGGCATAAATGCTCAAAAAATGTCTGTTTTCACCTAACTCCTATCCCGCACCACTAACCCCTTGTGATTATTTGAAAAATACTTTTAATTGTTTTACTAAAGACATCAATAAAAAGTGAACAACTGGCTCAAATGGCATCACACAACAATAGAAATGGGGGACATCTGCACAATGCTGCTACAGGTACAATGCTCCAATGAGGGTAGTCCTGACCAAACCTTGCAACAAGATCTGGAGAATTCCCTTTGGGGACAATACAGTGTACTTTTACCTCCGTACAGTCTGCTTAACTCTGCCTCTCAGGTGGCTGCTTGTTCCTTAACATGAACAACTGGAACCAGATTTTATTTTTCTTCTCTGTGTGATTAGTTCATAGTGAAATGAGCCCTCACTTTGTCCTCAATATTTAAAGTCTTTTGAACAGCTCATTGAAATGAAGAGCTCCGAAAGATTCAGATCCCACAAAGGAGCCGGAAGTCACATCACTCTTTTTTTAAATTTTATTTAAATTTTATTCATAGTTTGTGTGATACAACAATCTTAGTCAACCATACAACATCACAATAAACACAAATAAAAATAATAATGATATTCAACAAAAAATTTGAACCAAAGATTAAACCATAAAACAAACAAACGAAAAAAACAAAACAAAAACAAAACAGCATATTTGACATTTTTGGATGAAATTAAAAAAAAAATCTTTTAGCATCTTTTACTCCTTTACAAATGGTAAACTGTCTGAATCACAAAAGGTAGGAGTCTCACTTTTGCTGATACAAAATTCTGATGGTCAATATAAAGACCCCATAATTATGGAAAACTGGAGACCTTTAACATTACTCTGCTGTGACACCTGCATACTTGTGAAATGTATAGCCCAACGAATTAAAAACATTATTGGAACTTTAATTAAACATGAGCAAGTGGGTTTTATAAAAGTCCCATCACTCGTTGCTTGACAGTAGAAGTCTTGTCTTTATGTGTAAAGTGACTGTATTTTGTCAGTAACTGGATTTTCACAATAACGTTTCTTTTAGTTACTCAAAATGGTCATTTACAGTAACAAAGTATAAGTAACTATATAAAACGCAACACTGGCCAGGAGCTATACCTTTAATTACCTCTGAGTCCTCTTTGTTATAACAGCACAGTCTTACCCACACCACATTTAGGCAATGGAGGCTGTAAGAATAACCGGTGAGAACACGGCTCTAAAAAAAGCCCCTGCAGTGAGTGGCGGGACTGTTTATGTACAGGTTTATATTTGTGTACCGGGCAGTGCCAGTGCCCCTCTGCGCCGTGGGTACGGAGCCCGGTGGAGCCGGGCCGGGGGTGTTGATGGAGGGTCCGGCTGCGTGGGTCTGGGTGCTGTCAGATCTGCGCTCCAGCCCTGTGGACAGCTGGAGGTGTCAGCACCGCGCCACCCTCACTTATGCCGCCCCACAAAAGTCATGTTTGTGCTCCCAGTGTCCGGCTGTCACAACACTGGCATACCCTGTCCACACTGGGACACACTGCCTGCACCCACAGCCAACAGCAGCTAAAAACAAGCATGTGATGATAGTTTGGATTTTGAATAACAGGTCTGTTTCACTTTTAAGAGCTTTTAATTGTGTTTTAGTTGTTTACCCTTCTCATTTGCCTTCTCAAAGTTGTATTTAGACTGATTTGTGCATGTTTAAGCAATCTGTAAAAGTCCTATAATACACAAAAGATTCTTATGAGCTTGTTACCTCTTCAAAAACAGACCTGGAGTTGTGTTTTGTTTCATTCACATAATTTTGAGCTATCCTGGTTTATTAGTCTGTCTACATCCCTAGAGCTCAAATGCTCTGTTCCACCTTGTGATGTCATGTAGTGGTAGTTTTCAAGTTAACAGCTACATTTTACAGCAGTTCCGTAGGGAATGGCAATTCCAAGACTGAAACCATCCAAATAATTCTAGTGAAGATGTATGGCGTTTAAAAACACAGTGGAGCTCTTCCTGTATTACACGTCATCACAAAGTGGAACAGTGTTTTCCAATTGAGAAAATAACAGCCTAAATATGCAGGGTTTGTTTGTTAAACGAAGACGAAGAAACAGCATTATAAACATAGATAAGAAAATAGCTTAATATGGACCATTTAATCACTAATCACCATTTTGCTGATCAACGAAAGTGAAAGTTAAAAAGGTAACATGGTCATTTAAAATGTTATGTATTTGCATTTAATACCCCATAGAAGTAAAATACCCCCATTTTAAAAAGTGAACCCTGACCACACTCTGTAGCTACAGCACATGATCTGAGACATTGTACTTCACTTTACAAATAGTTTTAATGGCCTCCCATAATACCACATACATTTACTGTGGGCTCCCAGCGCAGGGTCATAGGATTACACAAACATTTGGACAAGCTTGGCCTCTCCTGTCTGGAGTTCACGTGGTTTGAGTCACTTAATAGCCTAAAAAAAAAAAAAACACAGAGACTTAATGTATCATTTATGAATTCCACAATGTAAAATATGTAGGTATTAGAAGTGTTTTGTGTCGTTTTGTTTTGTTTTTTTTTGGTGGAGGCTTGTCTCCTTGATGTTTCATGGCGCAAAAAAACAAAAAATTGAAAACGAGTGGAATCGTCTTTCCATACAGCTGATCTGTAGCCTGGCCTGATCATGTTACCTGCTTGTACTGTGGAGATGCGCCAGTTTAATGCCATGCTGTGGAACATTTCAGGTGAAGCAATAACATGGCAGGTACTTTAGAGGTTTGCCCCAAAAAGAAGCTCTTAGGGTCCAAATGAACCTGGAAGTGAGCTGTTAGCATGCTAGTTATTGTTATTGTAGCATTAGTGTGATGGCAAAACTCTGCTCTCACATCTGAAAGTTGTGAAAAGCGCTTATAAGCTCATCGCGGTGAATAATTAGGATGGTAAGAATACATTAGGTAAGTGAAGAATCGTTTTGGGCCACTGCAAACTGTTTCAGATGAACCAGTTCCACGTTTTTAAGATGGTAAAAATCAGATACAGTGCCTTGTAAGTAGTTATAATTTATCTGTCAGCCCAAACCATCAATAATTCTTTCACTTCAAAACAGAATTAAAACTACTTACAACACACAGCCACTTATGGAACTTATAATGGGCCGTGACAAGAGCCCCGAGAAAAGTTATGGCGCGGCTTACATGGCCCATTTACATTGAAACAATCACTCAGGAGCCCGGTTTCGCATTCACCCAGCCACAAGGCCCACCGGCCGGCTACAAATCACGCGCTTTGGACGACATTTTGGGGCTGTCTTAATGGCTTCCAGAAGAGGATGGGAGCAGACGAACGCGATGCCTCTAAAAGTTTATGGTCTGTGTAAAGAGAGGCCACAGTTCAGACAGAAAACAGATAAAGGGATGGGTTCCGTTTCAAGTGGACATGAGCAAGGTAAGTGAAATATGGAGGAGATGGTACGTGAGCACATGTGTGTCTGTGACAGGCTAGGGCTGGTCTGGAGGTGTTGGTAATAACACCCTGCAGTTCGCTAAATGTGTAAATAATCACAAAAAGAAGAGGCTAGAAAGATACGGACATATTTAGGCTCTCTTGTTTATACTTGGCTGTCATCTGGAGGTAATCCTGAAGTGCTTCTCTGTGTTTTTAAAGTCTATACACTTTCAACAGATTCATTCTTAAAAGGTGCACTGTGTAACGTTTCATGGGAAGGGTCTGCCGCCTGCTTGTCTCTGTAATGACGTTATTACTTTGTCTGAAATATTCCACAGTACGCAATTAAATGTATCCATCTTGCATTCATTGAATTAAAGGTTGTTTTTATTCCTCAAAAATACCTTGAAAGACTTGCATTGTTAATCTGAGTGTGGTCACCTCTCCGAAGATCTGGCCTGTAACTTATTTAAGGTGACGTCACAGGCTTGTTTTTATGGAAATAGACAAATCTAAGACCATATTATGGCACATTTCAGGCAAAGCAACAACATCTCCATGGAGACAAGCAATGAGAGGACCCTCCACCAGAAAAGTGACACAGTGCATGTTAAGTGAAAGGGAAGTAACAAAAACCAAGGTGGAAAAATGGTATAAATAAGGGAATAATTTAATTAACAGGATTGTAAAAAGGTAAACAAAACATGCTGAAATATGTGCATAACGGGTTCAAAGCAAAGCAAAGCAAACTAACTGTACAGAAAATAACCAAAAGGACTGCAACACAAGATGAACAAACATACAAAGGTCACTCCAAATGTCTCACGCAAAACTACAAACTAACAAAACTAGAGACACATTAACAAAAGAGTGTCAGAATCACAGAATTGAAGCACAGAGTGACTGATGCCAACACAGAACTTAGTGGCCTGCTGTTCACAGGCAGAACAACAGCCCTGAACAGGTGTTGGGGATCTTCTTAAGTAGGAGGAGGCAGCTACAGGTGAGGCAGGATTGACCAAACAAGTGAGAGAACTGGATGCCTGGGGCCGTAACAGTGCACCTTTAATATTTTAGCGTTCACATGACCTTTACTACTTCTTCTTTACTCTGAAGGGCTTGTCAAACTTTTGAAGCAGACCTATTGTGCAAAATCGACTTGTTGTATCTGGAGTGCTTCATGCACGTTTAATCACTTCCTTTCAAGATGCCATATTGCCGATCAAGCCCCATTTTCACAACCACTGGCATACACCTACTGCTCTGTTCTTACTTTATTCTTGGTTTTATTTTCTTAATCTGTGATACACGTAGTATTTGGCAGATTTGTGTAGCCATTTTGGTATAAAAATAAAAAATTTATACCAAAATGGGCCTGCGGCTTGCTAGTGTGATGTGCAGCTATCCATCAGAGGGGCCCACAACTTCATGGCTCTTTGTTGTCCCATTGGGCACTGCAGGTTTCTAACGCGGAAGTCAGTGGACTTGTTTCTTTTATTAAATTGTTTTAGATTAATATTGCAATTTAAAATGTGCAAATCATAACATAATGATCCAGGGCTGATTTTAACTATAGCGCAGACACAAGCACAATAGGCCTTATTTACTTTTAATATCTTACATTTGTATTGATCTTTACAAGTTTGAAAATCCTCTCGAAACACACTTCTGCATTTTCCATTCACCCCATTAGACCTGATACAAGATTGACTGATTAATCACAACTAAACAATTATTGAAATACTCAGCAACTGAGTAATTGAATAATTGTCACACTGACTCCAAAACTCTGGGTCATGTAACTTGTATTACATCAAAATTTAGTATTTTGATTAGAAATTAAATTTAAAAAAAATGCACCCTATAAGGACTTTATCTTCACCTTTTGCAATCTAAATAATTAATTGAAAGATTAATTGATGAGCCAACCACCCCACAGTTGGTGGTGGTACATTTGTAGCCATAGCTGCACTGGGATAGACTGACCAGAAGTGAGGCTGACAATCTGCTCCAACCAGCACCTATCAATCACAAACAGACAATTCAACTGCTGCTCCTGGATTACAATTATAGGCATTTGTATTAAATAGAAAGTAGCATCATCTAAAACCCAAAAGTAGGCTCATTATGAAACAACAGACACCTTTTAACCTTGACGTTTACAGCAATAGCAGTCATATTATACTTAGAACTACATCCTTGAGTCTATCAAATACATTTGTCAAGTATACCTTATAGCTACTTTAGTTTAGTCTTTCTTTGAAGGGACAGTGTACAGAGACATTAAGCTCATAAAAACAGAGATGTTCTGCACCAGATTAGAGTTAAATAGCTAGTTTCCATCTGCAGCTAAATTTGACCTTTTACATGTTCTCTGAGTGGTGCTGTTCCTGAGTACAGATCTAGTCTACCCTCTGTTCACTTCTTTAGTTCGTCTTTTCCGCTCCAGTCCTCCTCCTCTCGGCGGATCCTGCTCCATCTGCAGCTCTTTGGGCGTGACACCAGACTGATTTTCTGCCAACTTTTCTTCCCTCGCTTCGAAGCCATGGCACAGAAGCTCTTGACTCCTGTGATGACTTCATAGCTCTTCTCGCGCTCGGCTGGCGGTCAACTCAAGTGGAGAATGAGGCGTCTGAGAGGGCTGGAAGCGCAGAGTGCTGCATGGAATTTTTACAACGTACATTGCTATAAAATAAGTGTGAGCTGTTCAGAGAATGCCAGACTGATATGGGTAGCACGCTGAATTAGGAGTGGATCATATGGCATATTTTTAGGAGCCAGATCACAATTTAGATTTTGTGAAGATTCATGTACACTTATTTTTCTTTTGCGCTAGAAAAAATTATTAAATACATGTGTCTGCTTCTTTTGAAAGTTCGCACTTCATTGTGATTGGTTAAAGCTGTCACTCTCAGAGCCTTACAAAGGCTAACCAACAGGAGGTGTGGATGGGTAAAAGTGTTTATAGAGGTGCATTAAACAGAGAAATGGTGCATAATGATATGACTAAGACCAAAATAGCATATAGTCACATTTATCACCTAAAGCTCAGCCCTACTCTGAGGTCTACATATTATCAATTGGGAATAGCTCCCCCTAAAGGTCATTATACTGTGATGAAGAATATTTGAAGATGATTGACGCCACAACAGCAAAACACACTTTTGAAATTAAACTTTTGTTAAATCCAGTTGAGAGGAAAGGATATCTTTTCCTGTCCACAAGAGCACAAAGCGCTTTTTCCTCTGCATGACTTTCAAAACCAAAATAGTCTTCATTTCTGCTAAAATAGGCTGAAGTACATACATCTGCATCACCATGTTTGTTTTGGTTTGGCGCTTCACCTTTGGCTCCGCCCAAACCACAATGCTGCTTTAAGTCTGGATGTTTTTTATGAGGAAACAACATTATAACAGATCAGGAAATAGTGTAATTATGGGTTTTTAAGTCCTGGTTTAATCTTAAGAGTGGGAGTCTCATTAGTTTATGTTTAGTTCTGGTTTAGTCCCTTTTAACTGTAGCATAAACGCATCAACAATGTTTTCAAGTAAGAGACTTGGGTGAGGTTTTGGGCTACGCAGTTCTCGGGGACATATGAAAGCGTGGGCTGGGGTTTCTCGCCGTAACACACATTCAGGAGCTCAAACCACACTCAATGTTCGTCCCACAAAATAAAATCATTATGAATATTTCAGAAATTGCACTTTCTGAAGTGGCACTTTGAAGGCAGCACAAGATGACTACACCATTATTTACACTTAATATGTCAATCACCGTGCTCCGAGAGGCCTGCGGTGAGCTCTTGGAAACCACACGCTATCAGAGAGTGCCAGTGCGCGTTTGAGCTCTGCTGCAGCCAGCCTCTGACTCATGCCTCTGCACGGCTGCTCAGAACATACAGGACGGAGCAAGGAGATGGATCAAACGCTCTATTTTAAGAATCCATGAAATTTACTTTGTTAGGTGCTCAGGTTTCCCCATTGCCTGACAGAGACTACTACTTATACAGATCCACAATGCACATGGGCCTAACAAGGCCACTCAAACGTCTGGGCTAAAGGGCCTGTATTGCACTATTTTTTGACCTGTGGTATAACATTGTTTCCTCATTAAAACATACCTGGAGTTGTGCTTTGTTTCATTCACACATGTTTAACACACAAATCCTGCACAATTAGGCTGAGTTCTTCTCAAGTTCCACCTTGTGATGCCATGTACAGGAAGTGCTCCGATGTGTTTTTAAACTTCATACACCTTCACTGGAATCATTTACATAATTTCCGCCCTCTAAACTATACTGAATTTAAGGTAAAAAGTAGCTGTTATTTTGAAAACCACCACTTCATGACATCACAAAGTGGTGCAGAGCATTTTGGGCTTTGGAGATGTAGACAGACTAATAATATAGGGTTACTCATGTGAATGAAACTAAATACAACCCCTGGTATTCTTTTGTGGAGGTAACATCATTTTAACATGGCTTAGAGCTCATAAGAGTCAGTTTTGCAAAATATAAGACATTTAAGTTATTAGTCCTGTTTCTGTCAGCAGACTAGCTAAAAGTTTGAGCAAATTTGGTTTTCCTGGCGTTCATGTAGACATAGTGCATACTGACACTGAGTTAAAGATGCAACTTTTCTATTAGGGGCTCCTAGTGAGGTTTTTGATTTTCTTTAATGTGCCTCAGTATGGCATTAAACTATTTTGCATTTGTTCAATTGCAAAATACCAAAAATACATTGAAAAAAACTGTGCCTGGTGGCATCACCTGCTTGTCTCTATGAGATGGGTCAGTTTTATGTCATACTGTTGAACACTCCTGACAAAGATAAATAACATCTCCATGGAGATGAGCAGTTGGCAGACAATCCACTAGAAAAGTTCCATACTGAACTTTTAAAGAACATGTTTAAACTGAAAGAGATCAAAGGGAGGAGAGACTCGGAGAATGAAAAACAAAAGTGAAACATGTTAATGTGTTTTTTGTTTTTGTTGAATACCGCATTTTCAAAACAATAAAAGGTAACATGGTGATCTAAATGTTATGTGTTAGTAGTTAATACACCATAGAAGTAACATAATCCCCCATAAAAGCTCACTAAGAAACTTTTCTGGTGGAGCATACACCACCAGCTTGTCTCTATGGAGATGTTATTGCTTTCCCTGATTGTTCCACAGTATAGCATTAAACATATATATCTCCATGGAAACAAGCAGGTGACGTCACTAAGTCACAAGTCAGATCTGCAGACAGTTGGCCGTCTCATGCAACTTATTATGCATGTTTAATAAGTTTAATGCTGCACTGACGAACATTCTAGACAAACCAATATGAGAAGAAAGTGGTGGAACCCCAGTCAGAACATTTCCATAATGCAGCTTTAAAGAGGGGGTATAACACTTTAGATCACCATGTTATACGAGTTTCACTTTAGTTTTTGATGCTCCCCCTTCAGAGCACTACATTACAATCAGCATGCGTTCCAGTAATGAAACTACTGCACATTGCATCAGGTTTGTAAAGCTGAAGTGAATTTTGTATCATGCTTTTGTATATCTTTGACTTGGACTTTGTAAGGAGGATTTGAATAGGGCACGGAAGAGATTGCTAAATTACTCAAACATGCATGGATGACTTGATGACATGATCTAAAACCACTTCAGGCATGTTTTGACGAGGAAACAACATGATAACACCGTAGAAAGTTACAAATTTTGCATGATACCCCCTCTTTAAACACATGTACCTTCAGCGTGATCCAGATAACATTACGTTGCTTGTCTGTTTTGCCTATCATAAGCCATGCTCTCCCCACAAAGCATTCACCGCACAGTATTTAATCTGGGTTTCTCCCTCTTCCAGGCTGTACAGATTTGATGAAAACATAATTGACTGCTACAGCATGCCGACTTGTGTGGTGCTGGTCCCGCGTTGGGCTGCGTGGGGGCCTATTGGATGTGACGGAGGCTCAGGGAAGGGTGAGGAAAGGGAACAGAATGCCTTCGGATTGGATTTGGGGAAAAGCGCTGATGCCGTGCTTTAAACGCAGGCAGTCTACACTCGGGAGCAGCAGAGGGGTAATGATGGTAGCCTTGACATGGTTGGCAGACGGATTCTTGTGGTCGTCGGGCAGAGTTCCACAGGCAGTTCCCAGCTTCCATTTGCCAAGAGCTTTCCAACGGCACTTGCATTTTGTGAGTGTGATACTGGTGTTTACGGCTTTATATTTGTCTGGTGGAGAAATGTATGCTGATCCAGTGATTTGAAAGTGCATTTGACAGGTTAGACTACTCATTTCACTGAACAAAGTTAGCACAATTATATTTAAAGCAGACCAATTATGCAAAATCGACTTTTGAGAGCTTTTAAACTATATTACGGCCTAGTAATTTCCCCTTCTCATTTATTTAGCATGATTCATGCAATGTTTGAGTAATCTGTATTCTTCTGTACTCAAGATGTCATTGCTCTGATCCACACCCATTTTCACCAGTACATGCCCACTGCTCTGTACTCTTATTTTGTTTTCCTTGTCGGTGATATGGGACATTTTGGTACAAATATAAAAAAATCTGCTGCTCGCTAGTGTGATCTGCAGGTTTCCATAGGAGAGGCCATGTGCGGCTTTGTTTGTGATGACATTTACAGCAATGCCAGCTCCCACTGGGCACCACACCTTTCTAACACGAATGGCAGCTGACTTGTTTTTCTTTTTTTTTTTTTTTTTTAACATCAGTATTGCAATTTTTTAGATCAATACTGCTATTTAAAATGGTGTCATAGATAATCACTATATATAGCTTATAATACTTCCTGGTTGGACATTCCATAACTATAATTTGTCTAAATTGCAAACTAGTTATGATTAGACTAATAATAAATAAATGAAACAACAACACCTTTATTTTGTTAAATCAATGTTTAATGTGTCAGAAGTTTTTTTTTTGTTTTTTTTTTTTTTTTTCCCTTGCACACAAAGTGTCTCTTGGAGCTACCACTGCTATAGCTTTTTGTTATGATCATGTGTTTGGCACTGTGGGTAAAGTCTGCGTCTGTCTGAAGCCTGATTTTATGCTAAGGCTTTCGTCAAGAATAACAATACGCACCAACATAGAGTTAAATGGAGGGAGAATATATCCAATTATAAAACAATGAGTGTCTGTGTAGTCAAGGCCTTAGCTACTCAACACATGTTAAGAGAGGGAAAGACCTGAGCTTAGGAAATGAGCCCTCTGAGAGCAGTGGACCTCCAGGCCTAAATACTAGTCTATAGTCATAAAGTCACTAGCTCATTGTCTATGCAAATCATTTGAGAACCTTTTGACCCGCTTGGCTTTTGTACAAATGAGAGGGATGATTCTGTGCTTTAAGCCTCTTAGTGACAGGGAGACTGGCCCACAGCCAGCCTTTATGACTGATGGAGGGGCTTGTCTCCTCAGCTGCCCCTGTACCCAGGGAGAGAACAAGCTAAAGACGTCCACGCCAAATATAGAAGGCTATTTCTCACCCATACTTGATGGATCACCCCAAGCCAAACTATGTACAGTGTCTAAAGCAGTAACAATGTAGCATACTCCTGCAGTCACTGCACCTTCTTTCATCTCTGGTCTGAATCAAGGCCAGCCGCTCTCAGAGATGTGCTGGGGTTCCATAGATTTACTCTGTATAGGAAATGTACTTAAACATGACTTAAAACAGCAGCCTAGAAAGAGTATACAACTGATGTATTTTCTTATGTAAGGAAGCCTTTTGTCACACTACATAATTATGCTCCTACACTGATGATCATGAACTCTGGGTTAATATCAACTTCTGGGTCCCAACTAAACAAGTTTCTAGTACAAATTTGCTCAGTGTCTTAGAGAGTGAGGGGTTCAGTGCGCTGGAAGGAGCTTTGAGTAGAGCTACTGCTCCATCATATTGTGAGGTGTTATATAAAGTGACTTGGGCATCTGTTTCAGTTGTTGCATGGCCCCATGGGCAGAGACTTCGGGGAAGCTTGCATGCTCTCAGCTGGAATACTGTTGAAGGACTGGTGTGGATGGATGGGCTAGTCTGTAAGATACTTCAGAGTCATTGGCAGCACAGTGACATGCAGATAAAGACTTTGGGTGACCAAGATGCTCACTCATCCTCTACTTCGAACTGTTGTGGCAACTAAAAAAAAACTCATTTCAAGAACTGACTTTCCATGAACATTTAAACTACAGAATATTCCAGTTTGTTTAGACACTGGCACAGTACAAGGATAGGCAGCTGGGCTGGTTACAGAGAAGTGGGGCTAGTAACAGGAGGAGCAGGGCTGGTTGCAGAGGAGTAGGGCTAGTTGCAGGAAGAGCAGGGTAGGGTAAAAAGAAGCGGGGCTGGTAGCTGGATGATGGGGGCAGGTTGTAGGAGGAGTGGGACCAGTTGCTGGACAATCAGAGTTGGCTGCAGAGGAGCAGGGCTGGCAGTACTTGAGTACAAGGCCGTCTGCTGCACTTACACTCTTTACACTGTCTTTAGCCGGTTTTGTGTTCTTTGGAGCTGAGTCCAACCAGATGTTTCTGTTTGAGCCACTGAAAGCAATAGCTCACAACGCAGTGTCATTTTTCACCGCTGTATCACCCCGCTCTACTCAACACCCACATAATGGCTCACTCTGCCAGCCGAATCAATACCTTTTCTACTGTAATATACTCCCAACCCTTAGCAGGCGGGCATGAGTAAAGTGTCTGAAAATGATCTTTCACTAGAGAAATCTGTGTGGGAGGATTTGGCCGTGAGTTGGGAAAATGCAAATGAAAAGAGGCAGAGATCAATACAATTTTGAATCAAACAACATAAGGGTAATTTTGGCTGTCTGTTTGCTGCAGGCTGAATGACTGCTGAGCGGGCCGGAGGTCTGGTTTTCCCTATTTTCCCATGTTCCTTCTGTTCATATCCACACTACACAACATGGATACTCTACAAACACAGGCATTGATTCGTCTATAGTAATTAACCTTGTAATTCTAATGAGAATCTATCGGAGTAGTTCAGAGCATAAAGATTGTGTTGAAACTTCAGTAACCAGTCTAAATAGATCAATCTTGAGCCTATTTTGCTGAAGAAAATACACACGATAAATGGTAATATTGAAAAAGGTTTCTAAATGTACAAAATTGTAAAATAAAATATGAGCTGCAATAAATAGATAGCAGAATGAAACACTTTAGTAGTTAAAGTGATAGTATGGAACTTGGTGCAGGTGGAAAGTCATCTGCATTATTCCATGGAAAGAGAAAGGTAAGACCGCCCTACTGTGGACGATTATAGCTAAATAAACAACATTTCCATGACAACAAGCAAGAGAAAGCCCTCCTCCAGGCAGAAGAGTCAGGTTTGTGGAGATACAAGCACACTCAGAGTTAGGACTCAAGTTTTTCTGTTTTTCAATGCAATAAAAGAATCCAGAATGAGAGAAAAAAACATTTATTGCTGTCTATTTTTTGGCAAAAAGTTTCATACTGTGGTTTTAAGTGTGTATCTATAATAAGATAAGATAAGATAATCCTTTATTTGTCCCACAATGGGGAAATTGCAGTGTCACAACGCAAGTTTCAGAAACAGTAGGAAAATAAGAGCATGCATCAAAATCAAGATAAATAATAATAAGTATTGGGTAATAGAAGTTATTTTCAACCACCTTCTGCTCAAATCTACCTATGTCTATCTATCTAGTTGTTCTCTCTGTTACTTATTGAACGTTAAGTCAATATAATAATTATCGTGACATGCCTACTCGAGCCCAGATCAAAAACGCCTCAAGAATACTTTTCCTCTATCCTCTCCCTGTGACTTCCCACTCCCACTGTTCTGAGGCCCCTGTGGTATGTTTGTATCTTTTCAACACTACGGATTTATAGACTTCGGCGCGCTGTAAATCACATGGAAATCAAGCATCGGCGTGCTCTGGATCTCCAGCCGGGGCCAAAAATACTAACGTTCCAGGAGACTCCATTGTCTTGTGTTAAATCAAGAAGCGCGTCTGCTCTGAGAAGTTCAAAGCCGACGCAACAATACCAGCCGGACACCGACAGATGGACAGTTGCGGTCGGTGTCTCTGCTTTACCAGGAGCACTCTGACCTTCTAAAAATACCTGACATGAGCAACGTTCAAACAATGCCGGACGAGTGGTCATGTAGGCCTCGTGCACTCATCCATACCTGTCATCTTGTGTTGCTCTTTCTCCTGCTGCCTTTTCAACAACACTGGACTTAACATTTCGCCGTGAAACCCAAAGCAAATACTTGTATGAAGTTGTGTGATTTAGATGGTTGGTGCAGCTACGTTCAGAACGCTGGCTGACAGTGGATTACGCTATTTTTGATCTATGTTATAATGTTGTTTTCTCATCACAAACATACCTGCATGAAACTACCACTACATGACATCACAAGGTGGAACAGAGCATTTTGAGCTTTGGAGTTGTAGACAGTCCAATAATAAAGGATTATTCAAACGTGTGAATGAAAAAAACAAAACAAAAACACAACTCCAAGTATGTTTTTGTAACCTTGCACAACAAGATGGATTCTCATGATATTTGTGAATTCACAAATATCCAAACAAGAATCAATCTTGGCGTGTGCCCGCTGTGAGAATAATCAGGTGGGTGGACCAATCATATCACAGCATTGAGGCCAACGGTGAAGCTTCAAAACAAACCAAAACAAACATGGTGACGCCAACAGGCGTACTTCAGCCTATTTTAGTGTCAATACGGACTATTTTGTAAAATGTGCAGAAGGAAAGCGCTTTGTGCATTTGTGGACAGGGAATATGTTTGTGCTTTTCTCTCAACTAAATGTAACATAAGTTAGATTTTTGTTTGCTTGTTTCACTGTTGTGATGCTTCGAACAGTCAAATTCAAATAATCGTCGTAACGGTCTGTGTTTTCTGATCGCTTTCAGTGAGAGCCTTTCCAGATTGATAATGTATAGAACTCAATTAAGTGGCACACGTATCAATTTGGCATGAGCCAGGTTAAAGGTGGTTTTGAAGAGGTGACAACATTATAACATGACTTAAAGCTCACAGGAGTCAATTTTACTTAATATAGGACTTTTCTATAATGTGAACACAACTTAGTAGAGTGTCTTGGTGCTTAGTGTCCTGCAGTCCTGAAGGTTGGTGGTTTGATCCCAGCACAGACCCCTGCATACAGTCATGTGCCCTTGTGCAAGACACTTCCTCACCTTGCTTATCTTTGAACATGGATACAATTTTAATGTTAAATATAAGACAATTAATGCTAGGTTTCCAATATAATTTCATTTAGCAACAACTTTTTATATTTTTGCTACAGTTGCAAAGTCATATAATCTCGACATGGTAATGGTAGAACTGGAGGCGTTTCTGAATCACAAGGTTCTGTCATCTCTGGTTTGAAATAGCGGGCAGTTAGCCGAGGTATGCTAATTACGGTATTACTCTTAATGCAAAGTGGACAGTGCTGCTATTCCGAACAACATTTTGGATTAGCATGGAGCAAATGGATAAAATAACTCTTAAAGTACTGGTTCACATCTTGCCGTTGCATTTGATTGTGAATAAGACAACTCATCTCTTCTAATTTGGGGGTAGCATGGTTCAGCCAAATGTCAACGTCGCAGATAGAGCACAGAGCAGCAAGTGCTATTTGAAATGGTATTTATAGGTTTGTATAATGGGCATTGGTCTCTTTCAGTGTTCGTCAGGTAGCACCAACAGGATACAGCAAAACAACTTTAAAGCACCATTTAGGTTTAGTGTAGCTGACAAGGTTTAACAAAACTGTCTTCTTCCATTATCTCCAGTCCAGCAGCAGGGAGCGAATTCAAGCGATCCAAGTTCATTTGGCAATGAAGAGTGAGGATTATTTTGAAGCTAGCTAGCAACATGGATATTCTTGATCTTATTGATATTAGAAACTAAACAAATTAAATCCTTATCTCCCGTGAGTGCCTGATGCTAATGCTAATAGAGCCATAGAATACAATTTGACCATAGAATGTGTTCGGTGATGATTTACAGACTTAAAAACTGCATAGGAAAAGTTTGGAGTTTTATCTGTGACGCAACTAAATGGGCAAAATGCGAACTGAGCATATTTAAGTGCCCAGAGAAGATGACTTTGGATTAATTGATTAATAAAACAGGAGTGAATGAAGCAAAACATAGATGATGGGACGACAACATAACATTGTTAAAAGGTCACAAAAAAGTTGATTTTGAATAATATATGATATTTCTACAGTTTCCTTAAAATGTGCACTTCAAATGGAGCTCAACAATCATTCCCACATCTTGGATTCCGAACTCATTTTTGAAGATACAATGAAATTTACAAATATATATATTTAAAAAATGTAGCTTTAGTTTTAAATATGTTTTTGGACTGAGCATTATTGTGTCATGGACTTTAGTTATCACATTACTAGTGAGCTTAAGCCTATGGGAAAAACAATACAGTTTTATGGGGAAAATCTCATCAGGCTTTTGTAGGGATGCACAGATACGATACTAATATCGAATATCGGGTCAATACTAAAAAAATGAGCTGGATTGGGTATTGGTTACATGACACTGGTTAAGCCAATCCTCTGGTTGGACTTTTACTTGGATGTAGTAAGACTATTTACAGGCTGATTTTGGCAACATCTCATAATGTTTGAACTTTAATTCATACAAAGCAGTTCAGTTGTGATTTGAAGGATAAATAACAGCTACATAACACAAGTGGATCTTTTCTATAATGTGTTAAGAAAATAAGTGCCATTTTCCATGACTGCACCGGTATCAGTTAATATCAGGTTTCAGCAGATAGTTTATATCAAAGTATCGATATCAGCATCGGAATTGAAAAAGATGGATCGGTACATCTATTCTTTAAAGGAGGAGGGTGCTTTCTGAATCTGTATACAGTAGGTAGTCCATATTGAATGCAAAATCTGGTAGCCTGTTGCACATGACTGGTTTATAAGACGACATAACAAATATGGTGTTAGTGTAAAAAGTCGACAACAAAACCAAAAATATAATATGAATTCTAGTTTATTCATTACAATACGGTTTAAAGGTCCAGTAGTTGGTTTATTAAAATGCTCCTTGTTAATCTCTTGATTACTCTCAAAGATGTTCAGCAAACTAACTGCAATCCTCTTCACTGTTTCCATCAAGTATGAATCAAATATTTGTCATCCGCATTTAATTAAGAACAGTTGCCTTAAATTTACCATTGCATGTGACCCCACCCTGTAGCTGTAGCCACTCTGTCTCTCAACTGAAATTTTACAAGAAACTTCAATCAAAACTAACAGAAAATAAAAAACAAAACAGAAATTCTAAAACTGCTGTCTGGTAACCTTTGTGTCTCCGTTGGACAAGTTCTCCTGATGTTCTTTCGACACCTTAAATTTAGCCCCGCATGCTAATCCCCGGCATTGTTTTGTCATTTGGCAGCAATGCGAGACATGCTATCTGCAGGCATAGCACTGTAGTAGGGAGAGGGATGAGCCAACCCCAACAGAATCAAAGGTATCGGGTGTCGAGCGCTCTTGAGAATGGCCAATCAAAGTCAAGAAAACACAGCAAAAGACAAATGAACCCAACTGGTGTGAGGAGGTGCATGTTACACTGTGTACGCAGACTTACAAGAGCTCAGGCAAGAATTTAGAGGCTCCGGAGACCTATTAATATAACAATAAATATTATCTAGTGTTTGTCTACAAGTTTAATTAGAAATCTGCCTTTTGAGTCGTGTTAGGTACAGTATATGTTATTGTTTAAAGGTGCGTTGTGTAACTTTTCTGGTGGAGGGTCCACCAAATGCTTTTCGTTATGGAGAAGTTTTTGCTTTGTCTGGAATGTTTCATAGTATGGCATTAAACCTTCTAACTTCATAGAGACCAAACCAGACCAAGCTACGGGTTAGATCTGTGGAGACCCAATCCCACTCACAGTCAGAATGCCTGTTTTTCTAGGTATTTTTGAGCTATAAAACCACCTGTAATTGAATAAATGTAAAGTAGAGCTGTTTAATGTCATACTGTGGAACATTCCAGGCAGAGTAATGACATATCCATAGAAACAACAATATGACGGCCCCCAACCAAAAAGTTACAAAGTGCACCTATAAACTTAAGGTCAATCATCTTTTTAATCAAGGTTTGTTAGAGCTCCAGTGTTTGTAAGCAGAAAGTTTGCATTCTAAACGCTGATCCTGTTCCTGGCGAAACCAACCTTGTGTATTATGTGGCTTGGTCAGGGACACAACAACAGTGTGTGCTTAGGTGAAATATGACCTTGACAACATGCATCCTTACTGTGAGTGGGCTTGCCTGTCCACAAACCACATTTACAGCAGATAAGTTTGACTTAAAGGTATTGTCCCTGATTTTTACTGTCTAGAACAGAACTAGTTTGCAATGGTCCAAAGTTATTCCTCATTTTACCTTATTGACTCTGAGCAACCTACTTATTCCCTGCCATGTTTGAGTAACTCTGCATTATTAGGCTGTCTACATCTCAAAAACTCAAAATAATCTGTTCCATCTGTCATGAAGCTGTAGTTTTCAAGTTAAAAGCTATATTTTACCTTTTGTTTAGTTAAGATTGGCAATTCCAGGGCTGAAATTATCCAAATGATAGTGACGGTGTATGGAGTTTAAAAACACAGTGAAGCTCTTCCTGTACTGCAACGTGATATCACAAGGTGGAACAGGGTGTTTTCAGTTTAAGAGAAGAACTCAGCCTAAATATGCAGGGTTTCTGTGTTTCAAAACAAAACATAACTCCAGGTATGTTTGTGATGAGGAAACAATATTTTAACATAGATCAGAAAATAACCTATTATGGGCCTTTTAACTCAGAGAAACTCAACGGAAACCTCCTTGAGCAGCTCCCATGCTCGCGTCACCCTGCTAAAACAATAGCGTGTTGAATTACATTTGTTTTCACACATGTTAATCTGGGCTTGTAAAACTAACGCAAGCGCCCATAAGGAGGTGTGCAGGCGCTGGAATTCCTCGGCGTTTGTCAGTGCCTGCGCCGAACCCGGGCAAATTAATGAAGTCTGTAATGCCTTATCAAAGAGGGACACCGGATATCTGTGGAGGGGTGCGCCACCTGTTTATGGCCAGTTCACACACACATCATACGCCCGGGACCCCCCCAAAACGCAGGTGCCCCCCTTTCATTCTCCCCAGTTTCCATGGCAGGACGACAGGTGCGTAGACATTTTTATGATGTCTGCTTGGGCAACATGAGACAGTGGAGCGTGGTAGGACCAAAAGACAGACACGCGGTTTTATGTTGGTATAAAATTCTACACCTTTTGCGCAGGGAATGGGCAGTCTCGCTATAGCTTAATTAACATTCTATAAATCCATCAGCGGAGATTGTCTAGACTTGAGGTTAGGGTGGCCAGTCGTGCAAGAGGCTGAACTGGACAATAAGATGCTTTATGGTAGAGGGTAGTGATGGGACTTTCGACTTTTTTATGGGTTCTGACGCTTTTGGATCTGTTCATTTCAAAGAGCTGTTCAAAAGCCTGGCTTGTACCGTATGTATTTATTTATCTGACAGAAGCCAATGTGAAAACTAATTTTATCTACAAACTAATCACAGAGAAATGACCATGGTTAATATTCAAACTGAGAGTGGGTGTTTACCCTTTAGAATCATGCTTAATCTAAAAAAAAAAAAATGTTGCATTACAATGATAATTAAAAACAGAAACTGCAGACACAGGTAAAATATGCAAATTTGACACATGAATAAGAATCAAATGTAGAACTCTGTGAGGCAATAATGCTAAACAATGTGTCTGTATTGCCATGATCAGAATATTGATTTAAAATCTTTAGTTACTCAATTGAAGTCAACCCCCCAAAAAAAAACCTATTTCACTTGGGTTACCACAGTTCTGTAAATTTTATCTGCAATCACTACGTTTCCCAACTTGGGGTGGCGATGTCATAGTGGGTTCCCGTAAACCAGAAAGTAGCCAGTTCAAATCATGTCCAATGTAAGTTTAAATCATATCCAATAAAATTTTTGTACTACCTCCCCCTATTGCACAAAACAGTCAAAATAATGTGGCCAGGTGCGACAGGAAGGGCAGCCGACATAATAATCTGCCTTGAACTCGCCACACTTTGGTCATTCTACTTCTCTTACCAATGCTAACCTTAAAATCAACTCTTTTATTTATGAATGTTGATGTTTTGCCAATCTAAGTTCAGTAAAAGACAGAAAACGTGGAACACACTGCGTAGCTGCCAAACGAAAGGTAGCACTCCTTAAAACATTTGGACGAAGCGGGCCGAGTTTCCACTTTGCACGCGATGGAAAAATCACAAATTTATCCTGCCACGCCACAGATGAACACTCACTTAGCTAGCAGCTTTAAACTGACTGCTAATCTGTAGAATATCAGGGAGTTGTTTGCACTGCTTGGACTGTTAGCTGCTTTTTAGTCCCAGGAAACATGTGCCTGATATTTGATGCGCCAGGCTTAGAAGGTGAATTTGCTCCTTCTACTGTAACGTTCTCAGAGCAGAACAGGTCCATTATGGAGAGGACAGTATTGTAAATCAAATCTATGCAAGGATATGTTTTGAAAACCTAAAAACAACAATGTGAAAGTGCTAAATTGTTACTGTGTTTTGTTAGACACTGGCTACATAATCTTGTGCCAAAAAGGGAGAGAAAATTGCACAAAGCGCCTTTTGCTTTGCCCCACGGCATGTTTCTCCCTGTGTCTGTAGAGTTCCTCTGGGTACTCTGATTATCCTAAACATGCACAATAGGTCAAATCCTCCAGCTGACTCGCTTAAGATCTAGTGATGGGTCCCCCGGACATTGAAGGATGGGTCAAATACACAGGCAAAATAACGGGTACTAAAGGAACCCTAAAGGAACTGTATTCTTAACCTTTGCGACCTCAAAGCTCAATTTAATTACATATTAATCATATTCATTTGGGGGTCCTCAGGAAGGTACTCACAACCCTTAAGAATCAGATCAGAGACAGGCATTTTAGGACTGACTGAACTCATCATTTCAGTGGTCAGAGTACCTTATTTACATGTATGTCCAGCTAAAACACAACTGAAGTTTGACAAAGCAACATAATCCTGAACAAAACCAGGAATAAAACAGAGATCACATATTTGCTTGTAGAATAGTTTTTTGTGTGTTAAATGTAAAAGTGTGTTAAGTGTAAAATGACATTGGCAAACAAATGCTAACCTCATGTGTGTTCAGCTGCTGTACCAAACAGATAAAGGGACAGATCATAACCCTTTCCGTTTGGAGTTATTCATTTTCTTTGGGCACCTGTTGGCCTGTGACATTAATGTCCCCTTATTCAGAACTATCCATCAGACTAATGGGAAAACACTGTCTGCTGAGATTTCTGCTTCTCCGTGTGAACCGGAGAGCCCAATCTGATGCTATCTCGGACAGGAGTCAAAAATAAAAGCGCTAATGTGAAATAGATGGACAAGAAGGTAAACATTGAGAGATGATATTGCAGAGTATAATGACTCTCAGCCAAAGAAAACTTGAATGTCTAACACTGAAGGACTACAGAAAAAATGCCTCTTCACCATGCTTGCTGCAAAAACTGTTTTATTTAATTCTGAGTTTAGTTTACATGTATTTAGTTAGTAGCTGTTGATTCAAGGTGCTTCATTTCAATGTATTTCTGTATCTTTCAAGCCAACTTTTCTGTCCATGGAGTGATATTTTAGGATTTCTTTAAGGAGCGATCACATTTGCACACATTAAAACTGGGATCTAAAAATCTGTGTTCTTTTGTCAAGATGATCTTTCATAGCTCCACCTCTAAAAACTACCTACCTACGTTTTTATCTGAACTGATTCAATAATTGACATTTTTATAATATGTATACAGTATATTTAGTACATTGCCACATTGCATTATAATGTCTTGTATTGTAGTGGAATCTGAGGTTTGTGCTTGACCAATTGAACGGATCAACTCAACATGAACTCGACTGGACACCGGAGCTAAACCAGGACTAAACCAGAACTAAACCAAGATTTGAACAGGACCATATTGAGTCTACAATTTCTTACTCCACTGACAGATTTTAAGAAAGAAAAAATAAACTGAAACGAGTCCAAAGCACTATAGAGCTCAATGTTGTCACACGTCATATGTAGATTTTTCAGTTGGCCTAATGTTTAACCAGTGAAGATTTTATGAAGCTAAATACTAAACTGATAATTTATTCAAAAGTTCTCTATCAGTAGTGACCCAGTGGTTTACCGAGTTTTTCTGCTACTCTTGTACTTTTTTACATACTTTTTTCTTTACATTGTTATAGACATTTTTGTACTGTAATGGCAACTTTCAGACGTTCATTCCAAGCTGTTCAAGTCCAGGTCCAGAAATTTAGAGGAAAAAAAAAAAATACAAAAATTCAAATTCAAGTGAACTTTTTTCTCTCACATTTCTGCTACTTGCAAACACACCATTAAGAACACAGCAATTACAACAACTATCCATCAGCTGTAATGGTCTACCTGATACTTGAACACATATTTCACTGTTACAACTGCTGAAAACTCAGCAATTCCCGGGAACACAAATAACACATTTGTATCTTTACGTTCATAAATCAAGACAGTTCAGACATCACCGTGACAGAATATATGGGTGTGATGGAGGAGATTGTATAAGGCTAAGAAAAACAAGAAGTATGGTAAAAGTATTTCGGCCACACTGATGTAACATTTAATTTGCCACCTTTTTATATGATCATGTAAACGTTTCTTCTTCTTAAAAATAATTCTGGTCGTTCAGCGCATGCTCGTTGGGTTGCCCTTCTGACGCGATCCAGACAACCTCAAAAACATATGATATTTGATTTTTTCACAACACAAGATACTTTTGAAGCCACAGCTGTCCTTGAATAGACTGATGGAAACAAGGCTGCCAATAATCTGCCCTTCTGACCACCACCAAACATTCACTCACACTGAACTCATAGGTCAGGGTGAAATGTCTTGCCAAATCATTGTTTGTTACCGAGTTTATGTCAATTTAACGCTCTTACCATTGAGCTACTGCTGTCCAAGCCCACATGCTTTTTTGGTTTTGTTTTAGGAGTTATAATGTGTACTCATTTTGGTATCCAGTAGACCCAGACTTCCCGATCAAACACTTGTCAATAATCTGCTGATGATTTTCTTGAAGCCCTTCGTGATCCTCCTTGCACCTAATCCTGCCGCTTGGACAAACCCACAGACGGGACTGCCAAGGTCACCATCAGTCAGTGGCGTCTGTTGTGAGACTGTTTTCCAGCTAAGCTCTCCAAACGCCTCCAACTGCTGTGTTCTTTCCATGCCTGTGAACCGTGGAGCATGCACTAACGCTGGTATCACTTCGTCTATATCCAGCGCTGCACCAATTTGCCGTACACAAGTGCTAATCATTTTGTGTCCGCCCGAGGAGAGACAGATCAAAGTTAAGTGTGATCGTCGCTGGAATGTTGCCCTCTGGGATATTTAAAGGCTCTCCTTGCTAACTATGTGTCTTCGGGACTCGATTGGAGATTAGCGCCTGTTTTCATTTCAGTGACTACAGTTTCTTGGAATAAGCAGATGCGTAGGGGGCGCTGTCAGCTACTAGAAGGTCCCAGCTGAAAGGCTATTATTAGAGCAGGGGTCAGCTAAAATATCGAAATGTCAGTATATTGTGACACAAAATTGGGTCATTCAGTATTAATATTGTGGGCTGTTGTGTGTTTTTGTTGTTTAGACAAAGCTAACTTGTTCATGCTATACAAATGTTTTGATGCTTAACATGATGCTTTCATATGAAGTTTGTTAAGGTATGATAATGTGATAATGATATTATTGTATATATATGTATCGTACTGAATTGTGATGGAGCCAGTGATTTGCAGTTTTATTTCATTTAACTGATTCTTGTGAGCTTTAAGCCATGTTATAAGGCTGCTGCTGCCCGGCCTTGTGTTTTGTGTCATTCACACATTTGAGTAAACCTGATTTATTAGTTTGTCTCCATCCCCAAAGCTCAAAATGCTCTGTTCCATCTTGTGATGTCATGTAGTGGTAGTTTTCAAGTTAACAGCTACCGTTTACCTTTAGTTCAGTAAAGATTGACAATTCCAGGGATGAAATCGTCCAGATGATTTTAGTGAAGGTGTATGGAGTTTAAAAACAAATTGGAGCAATTCCTGTATTACCAAATAGCATGTTTTCAGTGGAAGAAGATCTCAGCCTATGCATGATCATCAAAAACAAAAGTGAAACATGCCAATGCCCAGGTTTTTGTGAATTTTCAAAACAATAAAAGATAACATGGTGATCTAAATATGTATGTATTCGGAGTTAATACCCCATAGACATAACCCCCCCCCCCTTAAGAACGTCTCAATTTTGTCAAACTAGAGCCCTCCCCCCCCCCAACTCCTCAAAAAAACACCTGTACAGCCCCCCAAAATACTACGCCCCTGTACGTAGCCACTGTCGCATCATTTTAGGATCTCCTAGCTGCTATTTTGGGATGTATGGCTCGTATGGTGGTCTATAGAGAGTGAGCCTGTTTTTATACCAAGATCACACTCTAAAAATACGCCGCTTGTGTGTGTTTGTGTGAAAGTGAGACGGTCATGCAAGTGAGTGTTAAAACCTGACAACGTATTGGGTATATTCACATACAGTGCCACTTTGACAGGAGAGTAAGTTCCCCATAATTAATTTTCCATATATTTATCTTGGTCTGCTATGCGAGAGTCTATGTATTTCCTATAGAGAGGTGGACTCACCATAATAGTATGGTCGTGTTTATAGATTGCTTCGTAATCTAGCTATTTCGCACGCGTATCGTTTACATAAAGCTGGATAAACACATATTTTTAAGAATTGCGACCTGGTGCTGCCATATTTGTCAAAAGAATATTGCAGGTTATTCTTGTTTTCTTAAAGGCTCCATATTAAGATATTTTCTGATTTATGTTGTTTCCTCATCAGAAACATACCTGGAGTTTTCTTTTGTTATATTCAGACAGTTTGACACAAGTCCTGTGTATTTAGGCTTTTTTTTTTTTTTTCGTTTGTGAGTTCTTCTCACAAAGGAAAGTACTCTATTCCAACTTGTGATGTCATGTGGTAATACAGGAAGTGATCCACCGTGTTTTTAAACT
Source organism: Taenioides sp. WSHXM2023 (assembly GCA_029959045.1). Lineage (NCBI taxonomy): Eukaryota > Metazoa > Chordata > Actinopteri > Gobiiformes > Gobiidae > Taenioides > Taenioides sp. WSHXM2023. Next base: position 10,030,262 of record CM057100.1, on the reverse strand, counting down.
CCACGCACCTTCACTAGAATCATTTGTATAATGTCTGCCCTGGAATTGCCAAACTTTACTGAAAGAAATGGTAAAAGGTAGCTGGTAACTTGAATACTACTGCTTTATGACATCACCAGTCTTTTTGGAGATGTATACAACTGTCAGATTGCAAATTTCTGAAATGGTTTATTATTATCTATGTAATTACTCAAACTATCCACATAAAAGATATAAAATGTGATCTGTTGAGTTAATGAATTACTTTGTGAGTATTAAAACATAGTGGCATTATTCAAACACAGGCACAATTCCTGTCAGTTCAAAGGACTTTAAAGAGGGAGTATTATGCAAATTAGTTTTTCTTTTTTAGCTTCCTACCATGTTATAATGTTGTTCCCTCATCAGAAACATGCCTGAAAAGGTTTTAGATGCCATACAATGTTTGAGTAATTTAGTGATCTCTTCTGGGCCCTTTTCAAACCCTCCTTATGGTTGGCTCTCCATAAATATGCAGAAACCTGTTACAAAACTGTACACAACAACTTGTCAAACATAATGTGGTGTGCAGTAATTTCATTAGAGGAACGCATGCTTATTGTGTTGTGATAGTGCTCTGAAGGGGGACTGACTTAAGGCAGAGAGCAAAGGGAGAAGAGAGGAGGTAATACATTGTTTTCTGTGAATATAGCATTTTCAAAACAATAAAAGGTAACATGGTGATCTAATGTTATGTGTTAGCAGTTAATAACCCATAAAAGTAAAATACACCCTCTTTAAAATGTAAGAATTAAATGACTAATCTGTGGACACAATCCCTACCAAAAAATAATATGGTTCAACACTTTGTTTGGAGATTTCTTCTAAAATCAGTAGTGAACACATGTCATGAACACAACCTAATGTTACAGACCAAAGCCTACATGAAGAGTAATATTTGACAACAAAGGGAGCATCAGATAGTGTTTAAGATATGAGATGTAAACCACCACTAGCGTTAGCCTGTAGCATTGACTTAAATTCATCTTTTTTAGGATAGATCACGACTGGTTTGGATGTAAAATGTGGACATGTGGTTAGCTGGGACTACAAAGCTACCATTAAGACATTGGAGGGCTCAGTATCAAAAGGGATTGAGTGACATTTTCAACTAAATTGAGTTATATACATTTAAAAGAAAGCATATGATGAGCTCTGCCCACTGCCAAAGTATTACAAAACAATTCACAGTTAGCAAAAAAGCAAAATCTCTTAACTTTTTGACATTGTAATAACTGCCTGAGAGTTATATATTACAAATGGCTTACAAAGTTGTTGCCAAAGGAATTTGCTTTAAGTTTTGACGTGCTTTTAATAGGTTAACAACTGCTGTTTAAAGGGCTGGTGGAAGAACTGTTAGCCCCGCCCACTTCGTCCATTTTCTCGCTCTGATGTGGAACCATGACAGAGAAGCAACTGTCTTGGATCGTCACTGGCAACTGTTTCCAAGTGGTTCTCTTCCACGAACGCTTCTGATTGGAAGGAATTGTGTGTCTCAGGCAGTTGCTTCCATATGGTTCTCATCCAACCAAAAAGGAAAAAAAAAAAAAAAAGTCGTACAAAATGGGAATTGGCTTTGCCTCTGTGTAAAGTAATGACAATTTCCTTTTGGGGCGTTTACATTGATAGTTGCTTTACATTGATAGTAGTCCTGTAGACAACATTTGTATACATTCTGAATTCAAAAATGAAGTGAAGTGAAGAATATGGATGTAATTTCAACAGAAAAATATTACAAAATATGAACAATCAAGGTGGGCTTGGTCAATTAAAACCACTTCGATACATGTGAGTGATTTCAGAACATGGTTTAAAGACGTTTACAAATGTTTCGTACATGATTTGCTATTTAGTAGAGATTATGGTAGACATTTTTGATAGAAGACAAAATGTTGATGACAGACTGTTTTTACTGGACAAATACTAGAATTGCTTACCCCACAATAGTTATTCAGTCTATGAATTTTTTGGAAGAATTCAAATATTAAGAGTTCAAAGACATAACAAAGGCTAATCAGCTATGAGCTAACTAATATCCATAATGTGATTGTTTTATGACCAAAAAGCACATTGAAACGCAAGATTTGAAATGTCTGAATAACTAAACAGATTTTAAATAAAAAGTATACCTCTTGTGGTCATTAGTTGCCACAGAGATGATTATCCCTTTTCTCTTTTAATATATATATTATTTCCAGAAATTTTATGAGAAAAATGAATGAGAAATTTACTCCCCGAACCGAGGGATGAGCGGTCACTGTTGAGCTTCATTACATACTTTACCTCAAAAAGTTGAAATACAATTTTACGGTTTTACTTTTTTTTTCGTCCTTTGTAATAGATAAGCAATCGCACCGACATTTGCACAATTGAAATAAAAATAAATGCAACTTTTTTGTTATAAAGTCTTTACTATTATAATTCTGCATTGAAATCTGTTATAGCCTATTTCATTTGGCTTCAGTCGCCTCCATTCTGGAAGCTGGAACATTCCTGATGACATAGCATTTTAAAGGGTCTATCTAGGTTTACATGTACCAGCTAGAACTTAACTCAGGTCAACTAGAAGGCCTGTCCTCCCAAACGCATGGGGAACAGCTGGTGAGCCTGGGCCCGGTGAAGGTTATGATCACACTGAGTGATTTCTATCTCCACACAGGGCCTCTGGCTGTGGCCCCGGGCCCCTCAGACAGCTGGGGCCGGGCTCTCCTTTCACTGCTGCTTCGTCATTACTTCCACTCACTCACACATGACTGCCACTGCTCTGTTTTCCACACGCTACATGTCGGTCATTGTAAAAACTATTTCTGTGGCATAAAAGCGTTGACATTTGATATTGTTTTTACCAGTTATATTGTAATCCTAAAAATGTACCTGAAGTTACTCTCCCAGTCAAAAATGAACACATATAGAATGTAACAAACAAAAAATAAACTCCAAACATCTCCAAACCTGTTTCAGATTTTACATTTTGTAAACTATTCACCCTTTGCTTTGATCACTGCTTTGGCAATTGACATTCCTTGATCCTGGCACACCTTGAGTTGAAAACCATTTCAGGAGACTTTACTGTAAAGCTCAAACAACAAAGCAAAGGATATTTTTGAAATTATTACATGTTTTTCCATTATACGGCCAATCAGATTTGTTTATTTCAAAGACACGAGAAACGAAGGAGCTCACCTATCATTTTGAATCAAATAAAAAATGTCTCGGCTCTATTTTCATTTCTTTATATATTTATATATCTTATACATACACTATATTGCTAAAAGTATTCACTCACTCATCCAAATAATGGAAATCAGGTGTTCCAATCACTTCCATGGCCACAGGTGTATAAAATCAAGCACCTAGACCTGCAGACTGTTTCTACAAACATTTGTGAAAGAATGGGTCGCTCTCAGGAGCTCAGTGAATTCCAGTGTGGTACTGTGATAGGATGCCACCTGTGCAGTCCAGTCGTGAAATTTCCTCGCTCCTAAATATTTCACAGTCAACTGTCAGTGGTATTATAACAAAGTGGAAGCGACTGGGAATGATAGCAACTCAGCCACGAAGTGGTCGGCCACGTAAACTGACGGGGCGGGGTCAGCGGATTCTGAGGCACATAGTGCGCAGAGGTCGCCAACTTTCTGCAGAGTCAATCGCTACAGACCTACAAACTTCATGTGGCCTTCAGATTAGCTCAAGAACAGTGTGTAGAGAGCTTCATGGAATAGGTTTCTGTGGCTGAGCAGCTTTATCCAAGCTATACATCACCAAGTGCAATGCACAGCACTAGAGCAGTGGAGACGCGTTCTCTGGAGTGATGAATTGCGCTTCTCCATCTGGCAATCTGATGGATGAGTCTGGGTTTGGCGATTGCCAGGAGAACGGTACTTGTCTGACTGCATTGTGCCAAGTGTAAAGTTTGCGGAAGGGAGATTATGGTGTGGGGTTGTTTATCAGGAGCTGGGCTTGGACCCTTAGTTCCAGTGAAAGGAACTCTGAATGCTTCAGCATACCAAGAGATTTTGGACAATTCCATGCTCCCAACTCTGTAGGAACAGTTTGGAGATGGCCCCTTCCTCTTCAACATGACTGTGCACCAGTGCACAAAGCAAGGTCCATAGAGACATGGATGAGAGAGTTTGGTGTGGATGAACTTGACTGGCCTGCACAGAGTCCTGACCTCAACCCGATAGAACACCTTTGGGATGAATTAGAGCGGAGACTGAGAGCCAGGCCTTCTCATCCAACATCAGTGTGTGACCTCACAAATGCGTTTCTGGAAGAGTGGTCAAAAATTCCCATAAACACACTCTTAAACCTTGTGGACACCCTTCCCAGAAGAGTTGAAGCTGTTATAGCTGCAAAGGGTGGACCAGCGTCATAATAAACCCTATGGATTAAGAATGGGATGTCACTTAACTTCATATGCGAGTCAAGGCAGGTGAGCTGATTCAATGGTGACCAGACTCACATCTTCGTAATGTATTGGGGAAGTGTGTATTCTGGATCCCAGCAAACTTGAAGAAGCCAAAAATGTTCCTTTAGTAAGAGTAATTGTAAGAGTAACAGTTTGAGTGTAACATCTGCAGTGTCCAGTGGGGCCTGATGTCACTGCAAACGTCATCACAAAAACCACAATGTTCTCGGTCCCTCCTATGGATAGCTGCACATCATGTAAGCAAGTAGAGGATTTAGTTTGTACCAAAATGACTATGCAGCACTGCAATTGTGTATCAGTGGCTGAAATATAAAATTGGAGAACAAAGTACGTACAGAGTGGTGGGCGTGTACCTGTGGCGGTGAAAATGGTTGTAGATTGGAGCAATGACGTCTTGAATACAGGAGAATAAAGATTGCTCAAACATATACAAATCACTTTAAATACAACTTCTAGGGGGTAAATGAGAAGGGAAACAACTATAACATGGTTAAAAGCTCTAAAAAGTAGATTTGGCATAATAGGTCTGCTTTAAAATAATATCTCAGTTAGAAACCTACCCTCCCCCTCTCCTCTCCTTCCCCCTCTCCTCTGCTCCTCTTCTTTTCCACGGGCCCTCTCCCCAGCTGTGGTCTGCACAAAAACTGATTTCCAGAGTGTTAACCACCATGTTCTTCCAGGCGACGGCAGGATTTCATTTGCAGAGCACAGGGGGCCAATATCTAGGGTAATTCCCGGGCTTTAGAGGCACTGATCTCTTCCATGGTTCACCTTGGGGAGAGAAATTAAAGCCCGATAAGGCCTCACCCTGCCCAGCCCCGAGTTCACCAGGGGCTGGCCGGTTCTTCCAGTCTGACCGTAGTGGACAGAGCCGCTCATACACCAAGTATACAGAGCAAACAGGCTTAGGAAATGAATGGTAAATATTGTTTAGAATTTGTTTATACTAGGGCTGAGTAAATGTAGAGAATTTTAATGGAAATTTAAAGGGCCTATATTCTGCTATTTTCTGATCTATGTTATAATGTTTCTTCATCAAAAACAGACCTGGAGTTTTCTTTTGTTTCATGTTTTCATTGAGTTCATAACTCAAACAGGAAACACTCTGTTCTATCTGTTCTATACAGGAAGTGCTCCACTGTGTTTTTAAACTCCACACACCTTCACTAGAATCATTTGGATGATTGACAGGAATAGAACTCCAAGAATACAACACTAGGAGATCTACAAGCCAGTTTTCCACTTTAAGATTTAAGGATATGCAGTCTGGTGGAACCTGGAGTAGAGCTGCTGCTCCTCTTCATCAATGAACCAGATGAGGTATAATGGCAACATTTTTCACACACACTTTTAGGGCAACAGTGGCTCAGTGTTTAGTTCTGTCGTTGTGTCCATAGACACTTTACACACTTGTTGTAGTTGGTGTGTTTGAGTGCCGGTGGTGGTCAGAGAGGCTGATGGTGTGATTTGCAGCCTCACTTCTGTCAGTCTGCCCCAGGACAGCTGTGGCTACAAGTGCGGAATGATTAAATAATGCAAGACCTTTGGGTATCTACAAAGGGATTATATAAATTCAGTGCAATATTATTATTATCAATTGAACTCTGCAAGGACACACTCTTATCTGTACTATCTCACTAGTAGTAGAACAGACTTCAAAGTTTGCCTTAATTTTCCAAAGTACATTTCAGTTCTGTATTTCCATCTCTATCACCGTTTTAGCAGACGGTAAAAAGTCATTTTCTGTGAACGCAACATCGTCCAAATCCTCTTTTCTAATATGAAACCGGCTAATCCTGCCAGAGTTCAATTACAAGAACACATTATCAAAGCTCACAAGACAATTTCTCCTTTTACACTCACCGCAGTCAAACGTGTGTGCTTTTACGGAATGTCAATTTGGCCTGCACGGAACCATAATGGAACCCTTCCGAATGCTTTTGGGTGGTACATTCAAGGACACTGCGTCTGGAGGGTGACTCATTTGTAAGGCAGCGATTAATTAAGCCTTGTTAACTGTGCGCTTAGCCTTAGCGTATCCGCTGTGCCGGGAAATATACGGGACCACAAGAGCACTGGGTTTGCTAATGGTATCCTTTTAACGCTAACGCAGGAATTTGCGCTTGATATTGGACAAACACATATGGTGGTAGCTAGCATGTTAGCAGTACCCTCAAACTATGAGGTCTTAGGTTAAATTCCCGGGTCAATGTACAGCTAGGTACTTAGTAATAGGCAATAACAGTGATTTTAGTTGGCAAAGGCAAGAATCACAATGTAGATCTCATATGTTTTGTATTAAAATGCATTTAAACTCCTTATTTATTTACCTTATTATTAAGATTTTGACCTTGGCATATAGTTTGTTTGTTTTTTTGAGTACTTTTATTATCCCTGTAGGGAAATTGTCCTACAGGGATACCCATTATTTTTGTTCTTCTCCAGCTTGAACTAATGCAAAAATGTAATACATGTGCAGGTAAACAAAAATATAAATAATATATATTAAAAAAATGTGGCAAAATCTTATGAAAAAAGAAAAAAAATGACATTTTGAGTATCACAGTATTTTAGCATGAAAACTGATACTAAAATGGATTCCAGTGATTCCAATGTAATCAATAGGGAAATCTATATGTCCATATATAAAGAACAAAACAGATCTAGAGTTGTTTTGTTTCATTCACACACAGAAACCCTGCATATTTATTCTGACTTCTTCTCTCAAACAGAATACGATGTTCCACCTTGTGATGTCATAATACAGGAAGTGCTCCACTGTGTTTTTAAAACCCATACTCCCTCACTAGAGTCATTTGGATTATTGCAGCTCTCTTTACTAATCTTTTACTGAACTAAATCTTTACTGAACTAATCTTTACTGAACTAAAGCTAATTTTTACTGAACTAAAATTAAAAGGTGCTGTTAACTTGAAAACTACCACTACATGACATCACAAGGTGAAACAGTGCATTTGGAGCTTTGGAGATGTAGACAGACTAATAATAATGGTAACTCAAACACCCGTGAGGAGGTAACAACATTCAACATGGCTTAAAGCTCACAAGAGTCCATTTTGAGCAGTATAAGACCTTTAATTGCAGGTAGTTTGAAGAGTTGACCAAACCAAAAACAAGCTAAAACCTTTGCTGCAATCTACATGCTGTTTTTTTGTTAATGACAACTTAATAAAGCTGAGTTGTGTTCATTTGAGGCCATGTATAGTGTGGAAGCAATATATGACACAGAAATCAGTAACTGAGTTTATACAATGGTTGCCCAGAAAATAGCTGTAAGTACACGTCTTTGCAATTGCCCAATAAATCATGGTTTGTGGTTATGGTAAATGGGTGAACAACAAAACTCTGAAAAGTCTGGACTGTTCTCATGTATTGCATTCAGATGTACTTTAGCATGTTAGCATTGTATTTAACTGTCTAACTGAATAGCTCATATTTCGTTTGGTTTTGTGAATATGTCCTAGTTAAATATTTACAGACCGCATTGGATGTGCAAAACTAAAGGTCCATTATTAGACTTAGACTTAGACAAACTTTATTGATCCACAAGGGAAATTATTTGGATACAGCAGCTCACTCATCACAATATAATATAATAACAGAGAGTAACAAAAATATACAAAATATTACAAAAAACATTTATTCTTTAAGCCATGTTATAATGTTGTTACCTCCTCAAAAACATACCTGGAGTTGTGTTTGTTTCATTCACACATGTTTGAGTAATCCTTTTTTATGAGTCTGTCTACATCTCCAAAGCTCCACCTTGTGATGTCATTTAGTGGTAGTTTTCACGTTAGCAGCTACCTTTTACCTTTAGTTCAGTAGAGATTAACGCAATTGAAAATTATATGATTCTAATGAAGGCGTATGGAGTTTAAAAACACAGGCGAGCACTTCCTGTATTACCACATGACATCACAAGGTGGAACTGTGATTTTTGTTTGAGAGAAGCCCTAATATGCAGGACGTGTGTGTTAAACATGTGTGAATGAAACAAAACAAAACTGATTTATGTTGTAATGTTGTTTCCTCGTCACAAACCTACCTGGAGTTGTTTCATTCACTCCTGCATGAGTTCTTCTCTCAAACAGAAAACACTCTGTTCAACCTTGTGATGTCATGTGGTGATACAGGAAGTAGTTCATTGTGTTTTTAAACTCCACACACCTTCACTAGAATCATTTGGATCATTTCAGCCCTGGAATTGCCATTCTCCATTAAACAAAAGCTAAAAGGTAGCTGTCAACTTGAAAACTACCACTACATGACATCACAAGGTGGAACAGAGCATTTAGAGCTTTATAGATGTAGACAGGCAAATAATAAAGGGTTCTAAAACATGTGTGAATGAAACCAAACACAACTCCAAGTATGTTTTTGAGGAGGTAACAACATAATAACATTTCTAAAAGCTCACAAGAGTCAATTTTGCGTAATATAGGACCTTTAAGTGAAATCATTCGCACTCTTGTCTGTGTATTTTACCATCCCTCATAAAACCCCATTCACTTTTCTCCTCCCTTTTGTCTCTCTCTTTCTCAAACATGACATAACCGCCGCTTTGACGCAATCTGTTTCCAATCGCCGCGCGAGCAGAGTCCCGCTAAGCGAACAAGCGAGCTGCCCTTTGAAATAATGCACCGGGAGGAAAACATAAACAAATGTCTGCCACCAAGCACGTTCGCAACCCCCGCTCCCTTACCCGCCGCCGCCGCCCCTCTCGACATCTCCACAGCAACCCGCAACCTCACATGTGAAGCATTACCCATCCGCGTGCACATGTTTTGGGAATTAAACTATTACCAGGCCTGCAGACAAGATAAATTTCCTAATTGGCAGCTTTCACAACATTTACATATGGGATTTTGGGTGCCGGGATGAGAAACTGGTGTCCCAAGGAGAAGTGGGGTGTCTCCGAAAATCAACAAACAGCATGACTCCTAAGCTGCTCCTCCTATGCTATCAGCTTTCTGCTTCAGTGTGGTTTAAAAGTCTTTTTTACTGGGAAGTTTGTTGTTGTTTTTTGTTTTTTTTTTCTCCTGGTGTTGTTTAGGTCTCTGTGTGTGTCTGTGTGTATGTGTGTGTATGTGTGTGTGTGTAATCCCAAAAGACAAAGTAGGGAAAGTAGAGATGGGATTTGTGGTTCTAAAGACAGGGTGGATTCTTTGAGATGTGTTAGTTTCAAAGAGTGATTTAAAAGATGGTTTGTTTTTATGTGTGTTTATTTTAAAGGTCCTAAATTACGCAAAATTAACTCTTGTGAGCTTTAAGGCATGTTATAATGTTGTTACCTCATCAAAAACATGCCTGGAGTTGTGTTTTGTTCATTCACACATGTTTGAGTAATCCTCGATTATTAGTCTGTTTAAATCTCTAAGTTAACAGCTAGCCTTTAACTTTCGTTAAGTAGAGATTGGAAATTCCAGGGCTGAAATCCATATGATTCTATTCAAAGTGTATGGAGTTTAAAAACACTTGGAGCACTTTCTATATTACACAACTCCCAGGTATGTTTTTTTTTTTTTTTTTTTAATGCTACTCAGATAACTTGAGCTGTTGGAAAAGTCATCACCAAGAGGTTGTGGTGGAAAGTACTGGAATAATTAAATTCTAAACACTAAACTTTACATTTCTAAATAGTAAACTTCTACAAAAACACTAAAATTCGTATATGTTGCAACACTTTGTGCATGTTGGCTACTGTCATTTGTGGTCCACTTTGCTTCTCTTCTGCGTTCAAAAAAATTTGTTCCAAAGCTTTGCATGCAACAAATTAGCTAATAGATAACATACGTCTTTTCACAGTTTGAAAATAGACACATTTTGTCATTCAAATGAATAGTTTATATCAAAAAATACTTTCACTGGTGTATGTAAATGTTTTTATTACTTTGATATTAAAACTTTATAACAAAACAATATTCATTAGTCAGCAAATTCTTGCATTTGTTAGTGTGAATTCAAATTCAACCGCAATCTTCCCAGAAAAAAAACAACAAAAAAACTGTACTAGCCTATTCAGTAGGGTTCATCCAGTTCTATTCAATTCTAAATATTACAGTAGAAATCCAGAAGCTGCAGTTCTACCTCCAAAAATATGTTATCAGTGTAACACATTTATTAACCAAAAAATGTACAGGTATGACATTATCTTTGCACATAAAAAAAAAATACAATTACTTTTACCAAATGCTTCAAGCTGTATTTTTTCGACTATATAACTGCCTCAAAATAAAACATTTCAGCTGTACGATAAGCATAACATGTCTCTTTTAAGTGTCTGGAATGTAAACATGATCCAGCGTTTTTCTCAGGGCCGTTCATATCTTCCACAGGATTGATCTGAACAAACCACAAGTCTGATCTGCCAAATGATACGTCAAGAGCCATGCTAACTGCTCACCGCACTGTAACAACGCCGCACTTTTACTGTCAGCTTGAGCAAACGCAGAGGTCCACAGCATGTGAGCCTCTGCTGCAGCCCAGAAACCCGAGCAGAGGCTGGGTGTGAGCGGACAGACCGGCTCCCACACGGGGCCCGATGCTCCAAAGCAGACAAGATGCAGGTGAAGAAAAAAAAAAGTCTATTTAGATATTTTAGAGATATTAGTTAGATTTTATTCAAATTCAAAAGTGCAAAATTGATGCCAGGTTTAAAATTCTTTAATCATGTTGTTGACACATAGGATTTGGGGTGTCTTATTTAGTATTCTTTTTTTACATTTTTTTTTATTTTTTTATTTTTTTTTTGTTAAATGGACCAATGAATTTCTCAGTAAAAAAAAACAAAAAAACAAAAACTGTAAACAATAGTGAAAAATGTTGGTTCTACTTTAAAGATGCACTATGTAACTTTTGTGAAGAGGGTACGCTACGTGATGTTCTCCACAGAAATGTTATTGCTTTTAGAATTTTCCACATTTTGATCAAAAACTTTTCTCCAGTTCACAGAAATTTCTCTTTTATGTACCACAGTGTGGCATTAAACATATCTCGCATTTTTCAAATAACAGGTGTTTTTATTGCCTTAAAGTACCTTTTAAAAACATCCATTCTTACTTGCCTTCTCCACAGGTCTGGCCTGGTGATCACCTGCTGGTCTACATGGGGAAAGAAAATTTTAATGCCATACTGCAGAACATTCCATGTGGGCAATAACATCACCATGGAGACAAGCAAGTGCCAGACCCTCCAGCAGAAGATAGTTATATAAATTATACGTTTATAATTTTACTTAATGGTTGGACATGAACAGCAGATATGACATACATAGAGGTAATTCCATAACTGTTACCAAGCTGCACAAAAGTTATGATTGGACTGATAAAAAAAGAATAGTTATTATTATTATTATTATTATTATTATTATTATTATTATTATTATTAATAATAATAATAACATATATTTTGTTAAATGTAGGTTTAAACTGCCAGAAGTATGTGTTCCTAGTGCAGAATTTGGATGGTATTTCCGGTGTTGATAAGCGCTAACAGAGGTATTCCTATATTTTTGTACCCTTCTTCTCAACTTTTTCCCACAAACTGCCACTTAACTGAGGTGAAACTTTGATCAGTATTTACCACTGGTACTATCCCACCAAACCAAGTAATAATTAAAAAAACATGCAAACCTGTCACATGCATTAAACTCCCCCTCCACACACACAAAGTAAAAAAAAAAAAAAAAAAAGTAGTGTCTGGCCTTAACCCTCTTAAAGTGTGACTTAATAAAGACGCCTAGTGCTGCTGCAATGAAAACCATATGCACAAATACAGGCCGGAGCGCGCTTCGAGACGCTAGAGAGGCAACAGTAATCAGATTGGTTTCCTGTGACAAACAATAACATTTGCTTTAAAAGTTCTCAGCCCTCTGCAGCTCCTGTGCTAATCAGAGACAGGCCCGCTTTTATGAGCCGCTACCTGCTGACTTTTAACACAGGGGTAAAAGGGGTCAACGCTTGGATGAAATGGCAGCGTAGCACCAGACGATATGTGGCTAATCAAATTTAAGATGAAGGCTGCAATACAGACTGGGAATGACACTGTTAAACTGCAAAGCATGCTGGGTTGGTAAATTAAAATAAAATAATTCATAAAGATTTGAGAATGCAATCTTCTCAAAATGTATGTATTTAGGACTTTTACGTGTAACAAACTGTTGAGGCTAATGTCCCTAAAGATATTTTTCAATAAACGATAAACGATTTATTCACAGGAAATGTAATTAACAATTCAAAACTCATATTTTGGATGGGTAAAATTCCTCAAAATATCACCTAGAAACAGGAAGCAGAAACCCATATAAGCATTTCTATGGTAATCTATAAAAAATTATTATAAGTTATGATAAAAATCTGTTTATTGTGACGTCAATCAATCAAGAACCAGCGTTTTTTCTATTAGTTGATCAACATGTCATTTAACTTATTTACTAAACAAAGTCCTGTGATTAAAAATGTAATTAAAAACCTTTAAATTAAATTAAATTAAATATTCCTGTCACTACTTCAGAATTCCAATCTCAAGAACTCAACAAGTACGTCGTTTATCACCCGAGATATTTTTGCTGAGAGCTTATTTTGAACAAACAGCCCCATCGCCGGGCTTTTACATGACAATTAAACACTTGGAGCTAACGGTGGTCTTGAGGAGTACACGACTGGTCTAATATTTGACCTCTTCAGATCCACTCCCCGCTGGATCCCCTTTAATTACTTAATGTGCTAGCTTATCTCACTTCCACTCTGTTTTCATAATGAGTGATGTGTTCGCTGGCCCACGTAGCTCAGCTTAACTGTGATCAAGTGGAGGGCGGCGGGAGCTCCCAGCACGCCCGCAGTCCCTGAACGCACCACCGCGGCGGCCATGATGGATTGCACTCTTGTCAACACAAACTCATAGCACTGTCTGCTCGGCTCAACTTAAGGGCTCCTGACCCGAGAGCTCCCCCCCCGTCGAGCTGCTCTTAGTGGGACAAATTTCCTCCACTCCTCCCGGGGTCTACAGGCTGCCATAAGACTCATCTGCCTTCTATTACCCGCCCAAACTCCAAGGAGAAGTGAGAATAAATGAAAACGCTTGGCTGGACTTGTGAGGAGGGGAGTCTCGGGGGGAAAGTCGGCACACACTTATCTACAACATTTATTGCGTTTGAAAGAGTCGGGGGAAAATGGCCAAGTTTGGATTTTATAAGCCCAAAAAGGCATAATTGATTTACCAAAATGTGCTGAGTTTTTGAGCTTTTAAACTAATGATGTGTAGTTGAAAGTTTTTGGTAATCTTGCATCACTCAAGGCTGTTCCCCTATTCAGACCTAAAAAGACCAGAAAGTGCTCCTCTATGTTTTTAAAGCTCATACACCTTCAACTAGCTGTCGTCATTTCCTTTTACGTCAATACTGCTAATAATTGTGTACGACAAATTTGAAACTACTCGCAGACATCATAGGTATATAAAAAATGTATGTTGGCCTAACAGTTTTTTTCTATTTATTCTATTTAATAGTTTTGTTGTCATTGGAGCACTGTGTTTTGAAACTACAGCTCTCAAGGAGGTTCAGTTTACTAGCTTTTTTTTTTTTTTTTTTTTTTTTTGTACAATCGAAATGGAACACATGGAAAGAAAATCTCACAAGATCATTTTTCTTTTGTATGCACAATCTTCTCGCAAGATCTTTTGGCATGGGATCCTTAAAAATGTTCAAATCAAATATATGGTCTATAATAAAAGTGCTGCCAAATGAGGGTATAAAGTTACATTCCTGCAGTTATGTGTTTGTTTTTTTCAAGACACATTTCACATGGGCTGCTACAATATCATGTTAATTGGGACAGTAAATATATCATCCACCCCTAGTTTGAGACTATTGTTTTAGTGGTTGACATGGTCAAATTTGGTTACTGAAACTTCTGTTCAAATAGAACTTTATTTTTTATTTATTTTACCTTCATTTAATCAGGAGGTCCCATTGCGATTCAGAATCTCTTCTCAAGAGAGACCTGGCAAAGGTAGCAGCCAACACAATTAATACAAGAACTGATAATCATGAGTCAATTTAAATTTAAATTTAAATTTAAGTGCTCCACTACCTTTTTAAACTCCATACAGGTTCACTAGAATCAACTGGATAATTTCAGCCATTGCCACTCTCTCCTCAACTAAAGGTCAAATGTAGCTGTTAACTTGAAAACTGCCATTAATGACAACACAAGGTACGACATTGAGCTTTGGAGATGTATGGCAAAAGAAGAAATTCAATTTGTCAACTGGACAAAGTTTATTTGGTCGAATACGTTTCGCAGCTCATCCAAGCTGCTTCTTCAGTTCTGGTCAGATGCTGGTGGACACTGCTTTATATCTGCTTGAAGGGAGGAGCTTAATTACAATGAAAATTACTCTGAGACAACACATATTTCTTCACAGTTTCTGTTAGTTAGGTGGGTCTATTCAATATGGATTGGGAGTGGGGTGTAGTTAGCAGAACCATTCAGGGCCATGATGGGTGTTTTTTGCAGATGTAGACAGACTTACAATGTAGGGGCACTCAAACATGTGTGAATGAAACACAACTCCAGGCTTTATAACACTGCTTAAATCTCTCAAGAATTAATTTTGTATAATATATTACCCTTAAGAAAAAGAAGAAAGAAGGTTTATAAAAAACTGTATAACTTTTAGGAAGAAGATAAAAAGCAATACCTGCATTTGTATTGAGTCAGTATCGATATATCAATACTTTGATACCGATACTCCCATCCCTAATGAATAGTCGTTATTGGCACCCCCTGGGATCTAACATTCAGAGAGAACATTTGGATTATCTGTCTGAGCATTCTGAAACCACTGCCACCAACACTGATCTTTATAGAGAAGGAAACATATGTGCATTTTAGGTGCTTTAATTAAGAAAGTTCCACTGAGATCTTTAACCTGGCAAAGACCAGATATTACAACGCTAAAGAGCTTATCTATGTTCAGGAAGAGGAGAGAGAATTTTAGCCAATAACAATATATTTTCTTTGGCTCAATGAATGTGTACCATCATACGTACCTTTTTTTCCCCCCTAGCACCTTGTGAGCAAATATTGTTGGATGGCATGATGGGTGAGTGGTTAGCACTCACACTTCACAGCAAGAAGGTTCCAGGTTTGATTCCCAGGTCACCTTTCTGTGTGGAGTTTGCATGTTTCTCCTGATGTTTGTGTGGGTTTCCTCTGGGCACTCCACCATCAACCCAAAACATGCACAGGTCAAATCCTCCAGCTAAGGTGGTCCTGACCAAGACCTGGAGATCAGTTCCCAGGAACTGCACTATGGCATCCATGGCTCCTGATGAGGAGCTCCAGCGGCATTGAAGAAGGGGTCAAATACAGAAGACAAATGTCCCTATCGGGTCAATAAAGTGTACCATTACTGTAACCTTGCAAAATATCCACTTTCTTTTTGTGCACCAAAGTTTTTTATCAGATTTTTTTAATCGTCAAAATAGGTGAATAAAACACCACAATATTCCAATGTAAGTCAATGGGAGCCTGCATTGGAACTTGCACGTTAGCTATGTTCATTTATGTATATAGTCTATTGTCACGCCCATCAGAACTCAAGAAGATAAGACCAGAACCCAGACTACACATCATGTTTTCCTCATATAAATGCACTGCTCAAAAAAAAATGGAACATTTGAAAACACATCAGATCTCGTATGTATATATATATATATATATATATATATATATATATATATATATATATATATATATATATACATACTGTGTGTGTGTATATATGTGTATATATATATACATATATATACACTGTGTGTGTGTGTATATATATATACTGTATGTATGTGTATGTGTGTATATATATATATATATATATATGTATATATATATATATATATATATATATATACACAAATGGCAATGGCAATATCCTTGGCACAAAAAGATGCCACCTCTTTTAATGGACATAAAATGTTCAGCCTACAGAGGGCTTAATTTTATAGACACCCTGAAAATCAAAGTGAAATAATAATGTGGCAGACTCGTACATTTTGCCAAAATGTTTCAAAATTTCTGCATCTCAAAATGCTTCTCAGTGTCTTGTGTGGCCCCCACATCCTTGTATGCATGTTTGACAACGTCGTGGCTCAAAGTTTTCATCCCAATACCTAATACATTTTCTGTCTGTGCCTCCCTCCATGGATCTGCCTCCCCAGACATCACTGACCCACCACTAAACCGCTCGTGCTGAACCATGTTTCAGGCAGTACAGCGTTCTCCTTGTCTTCTCCAGACTCTTTCACGTCTATCACAGGCCAATTCTGGTGTCATCTAACAAATACCAATCGATCTCAATGGTGCTGGGCAGTGAGCACAGGGCCCACTACAGGATGTAGCGCCCTCAAGCGACCCTCATGAAGTCTGTTTCTGGTTGTTTGGACAAAGACATTCACACCAGTGGCCTGCTGGAGGTCATTCTGTAGGGCACAGGTAGTGCTCAACCTGTTCCTCCTTGAACAAAGGAGCAAATATGGATCCTGCTGGTGGGTTGAGGACTTCCTACGGCCCTGTCCAGCTCTCCTAGAGTAAATGCCTGTCTCCTGTCATCTCCTCCATGTTCTGGAGATCGTGCTGGGAGACGCATTAAATCTCCTTCCAA
This sequence comes from Taenioides sp. WSHXM2023, assembly GCA_029959045.1. Lineage (NCBI taxonomy): Eukaryota > Metazoa > Chordata > Actinopteri > Gobiiformes > Gobiidae > Taenioides > Taenioides sp. WSHXM2023. The sequence continues at coordinate 10,013,125 of CM057100.1, read as the reverse complement.
CGGCACGCCCGGATGTGCCATCCTGGAGAAGTTGAACAATCTGTGTAAGTTCTGTAGGGTTAAGGAATGGCCTCATACTCCAAGCAGTGAGAATCACTCTATGCAAAGCAGCATTAGTGGAAAACCAGCCAAAAAAGACCAAGAGGGAGAAACTTGAAGTGACCTTCACATGCAAAACCAATCCTGTTTTAGGGTTTGTCTCATTGTTGCCGCTCTAGTGCACCTGTTGTTTATTTCCATTAAAAGAGGGGAAATCCTTTTATTAATTTATAGACCTGTCCATATTTGTATAGATATTAAACATCTTTCTTTTTTCACATTGAGGTCTGATGTGTTTTCAACATGTTCCTTATTTTTTTGTAAGCAGTATATTTACTCTTTATATTAAAATGTACAACAAAAAACAAAAAACATATAAATAACTTGTTGCCTGTAAACGCCTTTACTGTGTGTTGGAGTGTATGTGTCTGGGTGTATACGTGTATGTGTGTTGGGGTATCAGAGCACAGAGAGAAGGCACATGCTGTACTGTGATGATGGCTCCCAAACGAGGTTATCCATCATCGCTGTCCGGAGCCCACGGGCCCCTGGCCAATACCACATTTATTATAGGGAACACCAGCATCCAAGCGGGAAAATCAGCTTTTCTCAACACCACCCTACGTTGGAAACGTATGGAGAGACGTGAAGGTACGCAAAATGAGTGCTTTGTCAAGGGTAGTCATGTAGTGATTTGTTTGTTTATATTTGTATGCCAGATGCCTTTCCTGCTTCAATTAGACTGTAGAAAAAGCAGAGGGCAATGTGGGTGTAATCTTACCCCGAGGAATAATTTGACAGTGTCCAACTGGATACCCCCTGATATCTGGGGTAACCATAAACTGTATTACAGAAATGCCCACAATGAGCTTAGCAACGAGCTGTGATAGCTGCCAGTCAAACCTGTTGTTAACACTAGCGGGATCAGACTTCTTGGAAAGAAGGCTCCTGATTGGTCTGTTATTAATGTTCATGTATTGACTTAGGAAATAAATTGTAAAATAAAAACACTAGGATCATGTTATAACATTGTTTATTTGTTTAGCTGGATCCTCATTAGTTGCTACCATGGCAGCAACTAATCTTCCCGGGGTCCATTACTAACTTAGCTCTTTTTTAAGACAAGTATTAAAACCTGTGATATTGTTAGCATTAATAGCAGACGGTCACCTATTCCAATGCATAGCAGCCCTGTACAACACTGTTCTCTGCACAGGACATCATTCTTTGTTTGGTGTCTACTGGATTAATCATGTCTATCCCTGATGTAAATAATTTTAGAATACAACATTTTAGACTTCTTGTAATAATAAATATATTAAAAAAAAGACAGGCAAATTCTTAAAAAAAGCCTTCTATCCTCCAGGAGCCATGATTGAGTTTGATGCATACTGTTAATGCCAATATGTGGCGAAGGGCTAGACGTGCAGCTTTGTTCTGCAATACTTGAAGTTTATGAATCTCTTTTTTTGGAGCACATGACCATACCACAAAGCCATAGTCAAGGTGAGTTAATACTAAAGACTATAGGACTTGTTTACTGAGCTAGCTGTCATAAAATAGGCACCGCGTTTAATAACGGATACAGCCCTCTCCATTTTGATCTTATTAATATGACTTGACCAGTTCAGTAGTTCATCAGGGGTGGCAGTAGCTCAGTTGGTAAGAACGTTTGTCCACTGATCTGAAGGTTCGAATTCCGCTCTCGACATCATCGGTTGAGTGGTCAGATGTGTCTGCGTACACTGGTGTATGAATATGTGTGTGAATGGGTGATTGGTTCCTTGTTGTAAAGCGCTTTGAGTGCCTTGAAGGCCATTAATAGTTATTCCTAAAAGATCATATTCACGTACTTGCTCCAAAGGAAGGCCTTTCAAAGTGAGCAGCAAAGGTCCTACATTACATAATGTAACATGTATTTTTCAGTAATTTAGCGATCTCTCCCGTTATATCGAACCCTCCTTACAGTTACCGGTAAGATTCTGTCCAAAGCTCAGCCCACAAGCCACGTCACCCATGCTCCCACACAGCAATTTTGCACAAAAGCAGGAAACAAAATAATACTACAACACTACAACTGCACAAAGCTGATGCGATGTGCAGTAGTTTCATTAGCAGGATGTACAGCGATTGTAATGTGACAGCAAAGGGCATTTTCAAAACAATAAAAGGTAACATAGGGATCTAAATATGGTAAGTGTTAGCAGTTGCTACCCCGTAGAAGTGTAATACCCCCTCTTTAAGAAACTTTTTAGCCTGGTACAAAAAGAAATGGTGCTAGCTTGGCCAAAAGACTGTGGTTTTAAAGCAGCAAACCACTCGGATGGTTAAAGCTGACCACTTGAAGGGCGGCCGTGGGAGTGACGTGAATAATAGTGTTTCAGTTCTCTAATCTTAGGCCCGGCTGGTACTCTGTTGGCACTGCTACAGAGCTACTGCACCACAACATGCAGCCAGAGCCCTAAATGATGATGTTACTGCTGCTTTTCTCCCTGTAAGCTAACTCTTTCGTGTCCAATGAATAACAGTATCACGTCTTGCGCTGACTGGGGCATTATATGTTGTTGTGATATAAGTCATTTTAAAGTTTATAACATGTCCGAAAAGTATGGAACAACTTAAAGGCCTTGTACCCCAGCAAAATGTGTCTAGATATATTGTATAAGCAACTGTTGAGGTCAAAATACTGTATGTCTGCAGCTAATTATGAAGGATATTATTGATGACTAATCAGGAAGTGTGCATTGGTATGCTAGTTGTTGTTAGCTTTACTCTGGTCTAAGAGCTGTGAAAAGCTCTTATAAACGTATTGCGATGAATAAGACGTGTAGAATGCATAAGGTAAATATGGAATAACTTTGGACTACTGTTTAAAATGAACTAAAAAGATTCTCATTCTCATTATTGTTTTTCCCATAAACTTAAGTTTAAGTTCAAATAGCCTACTAAGAGTTTAAAGAAAATAAAAAAGCCTAATCAGCCATATCAGGCCATTAATTTTAAACTTAATATTTGGTAGAATGTTTTAATGGCTTTTAAAGTTTTAGACCAACAGATTTTAAATAAAATTATAGGTCTTGTGGACATTAGTTACCACATTAATTTATGGGAATAATGGGAAACTCACAAGTCAACATAACTGCGCTGATGCGGTTTTAGCTCTTCATCAATGTGGTAACAGTAACTTAACTATGACCATGAACAATGTTAAAAGTACATGTTGAGTATTTGCTTTGATAGAGCAGTTACGGTTATGTATTATTTGGCATATTGCTAAAAGCTCACAAGCTAATGTAGGAATTTAACCATCATGTAATTACGATCCATTTTATATTCTTTTGTGCAGCTCTCATTTCTGCTCCTTGTTGGTGCGTATTTTGAAGGTAATATTTCTGCCTTATTTACACCTTATTTAATCTAACATTCCACTAAATGTGGAATGTTACAAGGGGCACACAATTATACTTTACTATTATCCTAAACTAATTTACTCTAACGCAGAGAATACCAGAACACGTAGAACCTGCACAGGAAGAACAAGGAACCAGGACTTTCTTGTTTTGAGGCAGCAGTTTAGCCACTATGCCTTCGTACAGACCAGACTTGCACTGTGGTGTGTAGAAAGTCTTAAATTACCACATGAGATGGATTTCCTGTTACTACTTTCAAGAGCCCCAACTGTTCATTGGCTCTATAAAAATCTACATAGAAATAATTAAATAACTTTACAACTGTACTTGGAAAGTATTTACAAGTGCAAGTACAAGTTTCTCCTCATGCTTTCAGAAGTTGAGAGACACTTTACAGCACTACATGCAGTGTGCTGTATTTTCAACGCCAATAAAATAGTCCCCATTCGCCGACTGAGTGAGGTTTCTAAACAAAATAATGCTCATATCAACACTTTGGTCAGTATTCCTCCGCCAAGCATTTGTGGTCTACTCTGAGCTCTATTTCTTTATTTGATTTTCCTAAGTGAATTTAGCGGCGCAGCCTGTAAAGTTGCACCAGGCAGCAGTATTCAGGCAAAGGAAAATTTATTGCTGACTTTCGCGCTGTTCTTTTTCAATTAGACACAGTTTGCAGTCTAAGAAAGTGGCAGTCTTGATAATGGATTCACTGCTTGAAATCCATATCAGAAATAACATAGCTATTGTACCGTATGCAGCAGGTGGATATTAGCACCATGTTTCACATTAGTCTTATACAGTGCTTTTCCTGATACTCAAAGTTGCTCTACCATTTTTTGCATTATTCATTAACTTCAGACCACGCTCAGCCCTGCTCAGCTTCTGAAATCTGTTGAGATCAGGTTTTGACAAGGAGGATTGGCCACAATCTTGTTAAGTTGTTTTAGAATATATTGATTTTAAATGCCCAAAATATAAAATAAGGAGCCATGGTTGTCATATTCTTTATTTGTAGAAAAAATCCATCAGTAAAAAAGTGTACTTCAAAAATGCTGTCCAACTCGCTCAGTCTAAAGAAGCAAAATGTACTCAAAAGTAGATTCCCATTTTTACAGTGTTCTCCCTGTAAGGTCTTCCCTGGCCGATGTGGGTTTGCCTTGGAACAGGAGATGTTTTCCTACACTACAGGAGCGCAGACTCTCTTATTGTTTTAATCCCTGGGCACACATTAGAATCATGAGACACAACTAATATATGAGAAGTGGTCCGTGCACAGTGGGGACATCAAACACGCGTAGACTTTCAGAAAGGAAGAAATGCCTTTGGGAGCTGAATATTAAACATGAGTGTCTCTGGCACTGTGAGGCACAGGCCTGATGGCCGTGGACACCCAGAAGTTGGAGGAGAACAGAAGTTATTTGCCAAACTAATAAAATGAAACAAGGCTTGTGGAAGGTCTCTCCTGCTCTGCAAGGGAAGAGACTGTACACTTCTAAGTAAGCTGCATTGAGACTATATTGCACACATAATTTATTACAAATCTAGCATAGTGATAATAATTAGTCTTATGTAAAGCGTTTCCATATGCTTTACATTTCCAACCATTATCCATTCACTCTACACTCTGTGGCAGTAGCTAGTATTTTAGCCACAGCTGCCCTGGGCTAGCTAGACTGACAAAAGTGTGGCTTGCCAATCTGCACCATCAGCTCCTCTGACCACCACCAACACTCTCACCACACACCACATTCCTGCTGCTCCACTGGTGCCCTGGTATTCTCAGCAGTCTCCCGTCCAAGCACTAACCAGACCCAATACTGCTTAGCTTTATGGGTGAGACAAGATCGGGCCTTGGCAACATGGTATGGCCACATATATCTGTCTTGTTGCAATGGATTTTTATGTGAAAGTAAGTAGCATCTTGAAGTGACTACAGATAGTGAATGTTACGTTCAAAAACATACTGTAGTTCCTGTACTGTGCAAAATTGACTGTTCTGAACTTTAAGCCATTTTATAATGTTGCTACATCCTCAAAAACCTACGTGGAGTTGTGTTTTGTTTCATTCACACATGTTTTGAGTAACTCTATTATTACTCTGTCTACATCTCCAAAACTCAAAATGCTCTGGTCCACCTTGTGATGTCATGAAGCGCTAGTTTTCAAGCTCCTTTTACAGTGGAGATTGGAAATTCCAGGGCTTAAATTATTCAAATGATTCTAGTGAAGGTATATGGGGTTTAAAAACACAGTGGAGTACTTCCTGTATTACCACATGACATCACAAAGTGGCGAGAGTGTTTTCTGTTTGAGAGAAGAACTCAGCCTAAATATGCAGGATTTGTGTGTTAAACGTGTGAATGAAACAAAATACAACTCCAACTCCGGGTATGTTTTTTGATGAGGAAACAATATTATAACATAGATTTTTTTTTTTTTTTTTTTTTTGGTGTTATATAGGCCATTTAAATTAATGTTTGATGACTATTTACACATCCTTATCGGTTTGAAAAAATAAATAAATAAATAAATAAAGGCCTACATATAAATAATATATTTTGATGGTGATTTTGCAAAAGTATGCAGCTACATATTTAGGCAAGGCAAGTTTATTTGTATAGCACAATTCGTACACAAAGTAATTCTGCTTTACAGAATAAGAAATACATTAAAATCACAATACAAACAAACCAAAACATAAATAATCATCATAAAATTAAAAAGAAATGCAGAATGAAAAACTGCCTCACAGCTCTTCTATAGCACAATTAAGAGTCCTGTACACTTTTTTTTTCCCATTTCCCACAGATATATAAGCAGCTCTAGGGTCAGAATAAGTCTGCTACATACTGTCTGCATCTTATTCCTAAGCATTTTATTGTTTGATAATCATGTAGTACCCATATGCATGCTAGTTGTTGTGAGCTCTTATCTCTGAAAGTTGTAAGAAGCGCTTATAAACTCATCACTGTGAATAATTAGGATGTTCAGAATGCATAAGGTAAGTGAGGAATGATTTTGGACCACTGTAAATGTTAATATAATGAACTAATTCTGTTTTTCACACGGTAAAAATCAGATACTCCTTTTAAAAGATTGGCTGAATCATATTGGGAGTTCAGATTTGGAAACGATCATTCAGTCTTTCAGTTTTGGTCTATAGCCTGAGACTTTAGCTGAGTAGCATTGCACAATTTCGTATTTCCAAACGATCTGAATTGTAAAAGCTCTCGGGGTGGTCGTGTGCTTCATTGATCCCTTCTCCGGGCTGTTTTGGGTCTTATGTCTGCTAGCTTGCGCGCCTCTCCTTGACCTCGGAGCCGCTCCATTGTCCCAGAGTGCGACTTGATTAGCGGCCTAAGCTCTGTGGAGGTACGCCTGGGTGGGCACAGCTGATCTTTTGTACTAATTTGGGATTAATGGCAGGTCTGCAACAGTGCGTAAACACGGCCAGTGAGAAGGCCCCTCCTGCCACATGGAGCTAAACAGTAATCCCCCTCTAATGCCCAGAGTCAACTTCCAGTCCTTATCACAATCTCTGCCTAGGCCGCTACAAAACACCAGCGCCGTGCGTGAAGTGTGCATCACTGCGGATAATGTGAACAGAGGTCAGGGTTTCAAATGAATTGGGACTTTCGATGTCAAAATTTAACTGTAAGAACTTTGGATGCCGTCAAATACATTCAGTAGCAGTCGTAAGTTTGGATACAGTTTTTTCATGTATGTGTCTTGTTTATTTCCATGATTATTTACACTGAAGATTCTCACTGAAGGCATCAAAACTATGAATGACCCATGTGGCAAACAACAAATAACTTTTCTTTTAATAGCCACCCTTCGCTTTGAACCCTGGTTTCCACTTTTGGCATTTCTTGATCCTGTGAAGTGAAAACCATGTCAGGAGACTTCATCATGAAGCTCACTGAGAGAAGGCCAAGGGTTTGGAACGCTGTCTACAAAGCAAAGGGTGAATACTTTGAGGATTTCAATGTAAAATAAGAAAATATGATGATCTGAATTTTTCTTGCTACATAATTCCATGTATATTGCATCATATATATGATGTCTTCTGTATGTATCTAAAATGTAGAAAGTAGTAAGCATAGAAAAAAGAAAAACTTTTGACTTGTTGTATATTACTTGCCTGGGATCAGATTACACACTTCCCCAATACCTTAAGAAGATGTGAGTCTGGTCACTGGTGAATCTTCCCAAGTTGAGACGGGCGTGATTGACAGGTGGATTAGCCAATCAGGAACACACATGGTGCACCTGTATGAAAACAAATAAAAACTGTCTTACTGTACACACATTTATATAATTTATGCCTTATTGATACCAGTCTCTTGCTATTTTTATTGGTACTTATTAGGACGTTTAGTATATATATATATATATATATATATATATATATATATATATATATATATATATATATATATATATATAATGTGAAGTGTGAGCTACTGTGTCCAAGTAATTTCCCTTGTGGATCAATAAAGTCTATAAGTGTCCAAACTTTTGACAATAACAGGTGACCAATGAGTTCCTTCATTTCATGTGTCACTGTAAAACAAAAAACAATCAGACTGCATTATCATGTTTGGTTCTGGCTAGAGACGCGACAGAGGGCGCGGGGACTGTATAAAAAATCCGGAGAGATTTGCCAAGCAGCTATAACTTGTCTACAACATACATAAACAGTGAATTACTGTGTTACATTCACTCATAACTTTTACAAGCAGCATTGACATATTGCTGCAAAGTTTAAATGGAGGGGCAGTATCAGTGTGAATGGATTATAAAAGAGAGGCCACAGCTGCTTCATAAGAAACATGATCGTGTCATGTGTGGATGTCACTCTGGTCGCGGATCGCAGTAACGTGCTAGCAACCACGCCGATTCCACCAGAAAGTAGATTACTGTTTATCCAGGCCGAACACAAAAAAGTACAGACGTTTAAATTGTACACGTGTGAATAGGCCTTCATAGCGTACAAATTAAATAATACAAGTTTGTAGGTAGGAACTAGATAGGCCTTCACTATGAAATATATATTGTGCGTGAAAGGAAATGAAGGATTGCTCTGTATCAGCTTTTCACAGACTATAGCAGGAAGAGATAGTTATTCATTTAAGAACAGAAAGCTCAAAATGGCCTAAAAGTTCATACTGTTTGGGCAGTTTATGCATGTTCGTTTTTGGAGCTTTCACTGTTTAACATCAGCAGCTTGAACCACAGTGGCTGCAGGTGAAGAAAAACAAAACAAAAAAAAAAAAAACAAATGTAGCCCTAAATGTTATTTCATATATTCCTTTCATAGAATCAAATATTATGAGAACCCTGGCATTAAAATTTTCTCTTCAAAATAAAAACTAGGCTAACAAAATCACAACATAAATTGCTTTAATTTGCTTACCTTACCTTGCTTATTTTTATTCTGAATTTGAGTTGCTGAAATTTTAAGTATAATTTTTCAATATGTTTCAAATTCAAAATAAAAATTTCATCTTTTAAATATTCAGCACAAACAATTTCAAGCCCTCATATTCAAGAGTCAAAATTCCGAGTGTAAAACTTCCAGTAAAGAGCCAAGACGCCAAGGCAGAAGCAATCGATCCTGTGTGAGTGAGGAGGACAGAGGCTGTTTCCTATTGGTTCTCATCTGTGGGCGGGGTTTACACTTAACAAATAAAAGACATGAGGTTTTGATGAGGCTAATTCTGACCAATCAGATCACTTCACTGCACCATTTCCTGTTTGTTACTAAATTAGATTGGATCACTTTGGATCGATTACTTAGGCCTTGGCATCTTGGATCTTTGCTGTGAATTTTACACTCTGAATTTTGACTCTTGAATTTGAAGACTTGAAAATATTTGTGCTGAATATTTACATATATATTCAATTTAAAACACTTTGAAAATGTACATTTAAAATTCCAGTAACTAAAATGTTTTTTCAGAGTTAAAAAATTCAAAGTGAGAAATTCAACAGCATTTAAAATTCTAAATCTAATGAAACAAATTATCTCCATACAACAACATCCAGTGCCCGTACAGAAGACTGTTTCACAAGTGTTTTAATACCACGGCGAAATAAGTTATGGGTACATGCATTAAGTACACACAGAGAATTAATCGTAATGTATTTATAAAATGTATTACTGTAATTCTCCATGAGTTACCGTTTCAAATAGCCTAGTGCAAGTAAATTCAAGTTAAGACAAACAATAGTCTATTTTTTCTTAAATTAGGCTACATGATTTATAAACAGTAGCCCATAAATTAAATACAGCAATATAAATGTTGGAATAGATTAATTTCACTTGAATTATGTATTATTTTGGCATAAATCCTTTAGAGCTTGCTTTAATTTGACACCTTTTTTTTTCTTTGCTGCCAGGATTTAGAGCATAAACATGAATCTTTCAGGCTGGCAGATCCAACTACTGCAAACTGCACAGTGTTCTTAGGTTCTTGAGCAAGACACTTAAAGTTGGCCAAAGCTTAAAGTTGAGAGGCTCTTGGTTACAATGATGGAGATACAAATATAGCTCATGAGCATAACATAACAACTATCACTTTGCCTATGACTTTTATTTAATCATATTTATTCGACTATACGTTTGTGAATTTTGTTCCCTGACAGTGTTTTTTTTCTGATTCTGATAACAAGGAGACGGTATTTTACTTCTGTGGGGTATTGACAGTTAACTCGTAACATATTTAGATCACCATGTTACCTTTTGTTGTTCTGAAAATTCGCAGGAAACAACATTTTGACGCTCTGGGTCTCTCTTCCCTTCGCTCTGTGTGCTAAGCCTTTTCGTGGCACTATCACAACACAATCAGTGTGCATCTCACGAAGGAAACTACTGCACATCACATCAGGTCTGTCAAGTTGTGTACAGTTACAGTTTTGTACCATGTTTTTATATATTTATGGAGGATTGTTGTGTGGGAGCATGGGTGACGTAGGATTTTGGGCTGAGCATTGCACAGAATCTTACAGCTAATGGTAAGGAAGGTTAGAATAAGGCCCGGGAGAACATGCATGGATGATCTCTAAAACCTCTTCAGGCATGTTTTTGATGAGGGAACAGTGTTATAACATGGTAGAAAGCTAAAATAAATATTTAAAATATTAGCTCCTCATAGATAGGACATTGTATTAAGCTTTAAGCTGTTTTAACATTTATATGAAAGTAACAGTGCATTTTTGCCTGAATATTATAGTTGCCCCACCGATTTGAGCACTGCTGTGGCCCATTCATGTCCTTGAGTCATGCGAGAGAGTGGTGGGGTTGGAAGGTGGGGTCAGAAATCTCTGGGAGTGGGTGGACAGGGCTGAATATTCTGGGGGAAAAAATATCTCATAACAATTTTTCTGAGAAGCATTGTTCACATTTTAAATGAGTCCAAAATAACTGACAGGCGAAAATATGAACTGACTACAGATCTACAGGTTTTTTATGCAGAATAAGACAAGAGATTTTGTGATTCTGCAATTTGCTAATTGTGTCCATTTAAATTGCCCTTTTGTTTTGATTGGGATTCATCTTGCTAGAGGTGGGTAGGGTAGGTTGGTGGGGTCAGCGGTCTCTGGGAGTGGGTGGTGGGTTGGCAGGAGAGGTCGGTGGTCTCTGGGAGTGGGTGGTGGGTCGGCAGGAGGGGTCGGTGGTCTCTGGGAGTGGGTGGTGGGTTGGCAGGAGGGGTGAGTGGGGGGTTGGTTTGGCAGGAGAGGTCGGTGGTCTCTGGGAGTGGGTGGTGAGTTGGCAGGAGGGGAAGGAGGTCTCTGGGAGTGGGTGGTGGGTTGGCTGGAGGGGTCGGTGGTCTCTGGGAGTGGGTGGTGGGTTGACAGGAGGGGTCGGTGGTCTCTGGGAGTGGGTGGTGGGTTGACAGGAGGGGTCGGTGGTCTCTGGGAGTGGGTGGTGGGTTGGCTGGAGGGGTCGGTGGTCTCTGGGAGTGGGTGGTGGGTTGGCTGGAGGGGTCGGTGGTCTCTGGGAGTGGGTGGTGGGTTGGCAGGAGAGGTCGGTGGTCTCTGGGAGTGGGTGGTGGGTTGACAGGAGGGGTCGGTGGTCTCTGGGAGTGGGTGGTGGGTTGACAGGAGGGGTCGGTGGTCTCTGGGAGTGGGTGGTGGGTTGACAGGAGAGGTCGGTGGTCTCTGGGAGTGGGTCTGGCTGTGATCCTCTTTGTTGTTGCAGTTGTGATGAGGAGAAAAGCTCTTAGGACGGGACCATCAGCACGGGCCGGCAGTCAGACGGAGGCAACTAATCTCCACACAGCCGCCCCAACAAACACAGCACCCGCCCCGTGTGAACCCACCCGTGTGTGCACGTTTAACAGGATGTGTGAGGACGCAAACCTGGGCAGACAAACAGGTCTATAGCACTTATGGGTACATTCACCGAGCACATTAACACAGGAATAGGACTATAATGGTAGAAAGAACTGCAGCTGTTTGCAGTTGTTTTCAAAGACATGTTTTCATGCGCAGTATACATTTTTAAACATGATCTGGAGAATTAAAATTTGAAATAAGACTGAAATATGAACAGCTAAACTGGTTTGTAGAGGTCTAAACTACAGGTTTTATACATTTAAGAGAGCATGAATATCATTTTTCTATAACAACTACATGTGCAATATCTTAAATTTGAACATTAAAATAGTTTTGCTTTTGTATTTTTTTCTTATTCCTTGCAAAATGATTTTTTTACTTATATATTTTTTTTAATTAGTTTTATTTTTTACTTAATTTGAATTCAATATTTTATGTGTTTAGACAGTTAAAATAAATACTAAATAATACACAATAAACTAGGCCCAATAAATCAACAAAAGGATCAAATAAAGAAAGGATTGTAACATTAAGGTTTAGGTGACGGGTACTCGCTAGTCTGGTTAAGATTCAGATCCAGAAAATGAACACAAGTCAGCGTGATGTCCTCATGAGCCACATAACACTTGTCTCGTCTGTGTGTGTGCGCTTGTGTGTGTGTGTGTGTGTGTGTGTGTATGTGTGTATGTGTGTGTGTGTGTTAAGCTGGCAAATGTAAACACGGAGGACCTGAAGAAAAGCTCAACACGCTGGACCACATAATGATAAAGTCAGAACGGACATACTAAGACTTATAAAACCCAGGAGCGCACAGGGGGAGGTGCACTATGGGCACGGCACATGAGCACGGCACATGAGCACGGCACACGGGCACGGCACACCACGGCACATGGGCACGGCACATGGGCACTATGAGCTCTCCTCGGATGGTAGACGCTGGCATAAACGTTTACAAGACTGAAATACATTGTAAAAATTGGCAGAATTAGCTGGTGAGGGAAATTAATTAGCGTTTAGTATGGGATTCAACACTCATTTTTTTTTTTTTTTTTAACGTTCCACTGTTAAAAACATGAGGTAATGGGAGATAGTAGAGAAAGTTGATGCCTTCAGAAAAATTTAAACAGAAAAAAATAAATAAAAAGTTAAAAAATGATGGAAAAATATTACTGCAAAGTGATTATCAAAAACAGAGGTAAGTTGAGTAGCTAAAAACAGTAAAATATAAAAGCACTGTTACCTTAAAGGGCCCATACTCAAACAGAAAACACTCTGTTCCACCTTGTGATGTCATGTGTTTATACAGGAAGTGCTCCACTGTGTTTTTAAACTCCATGCACCTTCACTAGAATCATTTGGATGATTTCAGCGCTGGAATTACCAATCTCTACTGAACTAAAGGTAAAAGGAGCTGTTAACTTGAAAACTACCACTACTTGACTATGACTAGATTAATAATAAAGGATTACTCAAACATGTGTGAATGAAACACAACTCCAGGTATGTTTTTGGTGAGGTAACAAAAGAAACAAAATGTATTACCTCTGTACTGACAAAAGCTTTCGGCATTACATTTGATTTACGTTAAAAATAATGCTCCTATTTTGATATTTCCAAAGAATATGGGTTTTAAAAAAGTTATATAGCGAAGTGAAGGTAGTCTAGGAAGGTAGACCCTACTTTCTCGAATACATACTTAAGATTTTACAAGATTTTACTAAAAATGTTGGTGAAGTTTTAATTTTACTTCCTGGTTGGACATGGACAACCATAATGTTACCAAAGGCCAAATTTTGTGTAAATGGCACAATAGTTATGATTTGACAAACAGAAAAAAAAATGACCACACCTTTATTTTGTTACATAAATGTTTAATGTGTCAGAAAATTGTGTTCCTTATGAATAAATTGTCTCTGCATTTTTGAATGGACTTGATGACATAGGTAGAGAGATTTTGTTTTAGAACTCATGGCTACTACCTGTATTTTCCAACTTTTGTTTTCTATATTTCGTCATAAACTACCACTTAACTGATGTAAAACTATGATTCATTTTTACCACAAGTACTATCTCAACAAACCAAGTAGTAATTAGAAAAGTATATTACCTGTCAAATGCACTTTAAGACATCAGTTAAAAAAAAAAAAAAAAAACACACTGGGAAATACATTGGCTTCAGTCTATAAAGAAACCACTGATAAATCTCAAAAAATAATTACAAAAAAGCCTACAAATTGTGCCTAATTATACCAAAAGAAAAACTCAACACCACTGAAATACATCCTCTCTTTTACTAGGATCACTCGAACACACCACAGCGCGGGCGGACCGTGTGGACTTTTACAGCCTCTCTGACCACACTCAAAACAAAGTCCTGTTGATTCTTGGTTTTGTCCCAGCGCGCTCGTTTCAACGTTAGAGTCCAACTTTACCCATTATTTATCGCTCTGTATTTTCTCCACATGAAGATCTTCTGGTCTGTAATTACCACCCCGACGGAGATCAGCGAGCCATGGGAGGATTTTGAGGGTTGCCAGATCTGACGAGAAAAACAAGCAACCAGCCCTATGAAAAAGCCCCAAACTAAACATGAGAGCCGAGTGTCATTACAGTAAAATGAAATAGCGATAAATGCATAAATAAACAGTAGGAAAATTAAACGCTATCATACCGCTTTAAAATCAAATGGCTTTTTGCTATTTTGTGCTACAAGCAAGTAATTTGAGGCTTCTCGTAGGCATGAAAGGATCCTATATTATCCGATTTTATGCTTAAATGTGCACTGAAATGTTCCATAATATAGCATTAAATGTATCTTTTGTATTTTTATTGCTCTAAAATAATTTAACTATAATATAACTGTAAGAGGGGCCACCTCTCCACAGATCTGACCTGTAACTTGGCCTGCTATTTCTTTAGAAACATCTACTAGCAACTAAGGTATTTTTGTATATTAAGACATGATGGCTGAATTACTTCAATTTTTTTCCCCAAATACAGATAAAAGCTTTTTAACAATATACCAAAAAAAAAAAAAAAAGTCCAAAACATGGTCCATAATGTCTGAATCTTATATTAAAGAGGCAATTCATGACTTCTCTGCTGGTCTGCCACTTGCTCGTCTCCATGGAGATAGTATTTGTCAGGAATGGTCCAACGCATGATATTAAAACATAATCTTTTTTCACAGGGGTGATCAAGTTAAGGTCAAGTTACAAGTCAAGTGCCGAGGTGACCCTGCTCACAACAAGAATTTACTGTCTTTTTTGAGCAATAAAAACACATTTAACTGAATAAATACAAGCTAGATAAGTTCATTACTGTGGATCATCCCAGGCAAATAAAAGTTTCATAGTGGACTTTTAAATTTGGACACTGAGTTAAATCTTCAACTTCCAAAATTTGTAACCGACTTCCCAAAACAAAGGAACTCAAATTCACTATACATGATCCGATTTGACAACTCGGCTTCAAAACTTCAGCCGAACAAGTTAAGCATTCTGCGATAGCTCCAACCCCTTCTCCATTATTGTGTACCGGGGTTACTGCGAGCCTTTTATGAGCTGTGAACTGACCACAAATGTACCTACTCGCCCATCCCCAAAGCACTGCTCCTCACTCCCCATCGGTTCTCAGCTCTACGTCTATGGGAACAGGCCAGCGAAAGACGGTAGCGGCCTTAAAACGGAAAAATCCCTTAATGCAATTCCTACCTTATCTAAAACACCTACATCTGTGTCTCCAGTCTGCGGTCTTTCAAAGCAGATCTCATGGCCGGGATTGAGGGGGAAAGCTCCCTTCTGAGGCCCGGCTCCGGGTGAGTTATAGCTGCCT
Source organism: Taenioides sp. WSHXM2023 (assembly GCA_029959045.1). NCBI lineage: Eukaryota > Metazoa > Chordata > Actinopteri > Gobiiformes > Gobiidae > Taenioides > Taenioides sp. WSHXM2023. Next base: position 9,997,499 of record CM057100.1, on the reverse strand, counting down.
AAGAGCCAGAGGATCTTCCGGGCCTGACCGCGGCTTTAGCGTACAACACCAGCCGTGGACAAAGGGCTCTGAAGCTCCAGTCCAACGCTTCAGGATATTACTTCAAGAAATATAGAGCGGAATGAGAATTAGGGACAATATGCTTCCAGTTTTTTAATACAATTTTTAGTTCACACGTGTTTTACTGGATTGCGTGAAATGGTCTCAGATGCAGTTATGGTTTGCTAGTTGGAATTCAGAAATAGAAAAGAAATAGTTTAGTTAGAAGTTATGGAGGCTTTACTAAAGGTGGTCTATGTAACTTTTCTGTCCTCTTGATTCCATGGAGATGTTATTTCTTTGCCTGGAATGTTCCTCAGTATTGTATTTTCCTGTTTTTATTGCTCAAGAAAATGTTAAAAATCATTCTTACTCAGAGTGGGGTCGCCTCTCCAGAGTTCAAATCTGTAACTTAGCCTTATGGTGGAATCTGAACCTTGTCTCCATGGAAATAGGGAAGTGTAATACTCTATTGTGGAACATTTCAGTTATAACTGCCTAAGAGCCAGAGGATCTCCCAGGTCTGACTTTAGCGTACAATACCAGCCGCAGACAACGGGCTCTGAAGCTCCAGTCCAATGCTTCAGGATATTACTCCAAGAAATACAGAGCGGAATGAGAATTAGGGACAATATGCTTCCAGTTTTTAATACAATTTTTGGTTCACGATTGTTGTATTGGAGTGCGTGAAATGGGCTACTCGTCTAAATTCAGAAATAGATAATATTGAGATGGGCTGGGGAGAAGTTACTCTGGCTTATACTTTTGGGGGACATTAAACGAGATATTTCAAAATGTAAAACCTAACTTTTCTGATGTGGGATCCACTTTGGGTCCCACATTCTTTGGATTTCTTTCTTTGGATTCGCCTCTCCACAGATCAGAACTGAACTGGCCTCATGGTGGAACCAGAACCTCATCTCCATGGAAAAAAAATGTGCAATGCTCCACCGTGGTACATTCCATTTTTTTCCGGGTGTGTTATAGCCGCCTAAGAGCCAGGATATTACTCAGAGAAATGAGCGGAATGAGGATTAGGGACAATATGCTTCCAGTTTTTAATACAGTTTTTGGTTCGCACATGTTTTACTGGACTGCACGAAATGGCGTTTGATGCAGTTATGGTTTGCTTGTTGAAATTCCAAAATAGATAGAACAGAAATTGATTGGATAGAAGTTATGCAGGCTTTTACTAAAGGTGGGTTAACTTTTCTGGTGAGGACTCCACTTGTCTCCATGGAGATTTCTTTGCCTGGAATGTTCCACAGTATCACATTTTCCCACATCGCCTACAGTATCACATTTTTTTTTATCGCTGTTCAAATGTTAAAACTCATTCTTAATGTGAGTGGGGTCACTTCTCTGCAGATCTGACTTGTAACATGGCCTCATGGCAGAACCTGAAACTCGTCTCCATGGAAATAGAGAAGTACAATGCTCTATTGTGGAACATTCCTTTAAATAATATAAAGGGGAATGAGGATTAGGGATAATATGCTTCCAGTGTTTTAAAAAGTGTTTTGATTTACACGTGTTTTCTGGATTGTCACTTTTTTGGATGGCATTTGTCTCATGGAGTTGTCATTTCGTTTCCTGGAATGTTACATTGCTTATATTTGATTGGTGAAAACATTACTATGAACAGGGGTGCCTCTCAACAGATCTGCCCTGATACTTGGCCTCCTTATGGCACCTGCTTTTCTCCCTGGAAATAGATAATGCTCTACTGTGGAACATTACAAGCAATAACATCCATGGAGACAAATAGGAAGCAAAGACTCCATCAGAAAAGTTACATAGTTCATCTTTAAAAAGTTAAAAGTAGGGATGCACTGATCCAGTGTTTTTACTTCTGACACACACTCCAATACTAGAGTTATAAGTTTTTGCCAGTAACCGATATTAACAGATACAGTGCATGTATTTATTTCCTTTAAACAAAAAAAAACAAAAAAAGAATAAGACAGAACTGATCCACTTGTTATTTATCTCAAGCAACTACACTTTCTAACAGCTATTGTATAAATAAAAGTACAAACATTATGAGAGTTTCTGGGCCGACTAAATAGTCTCACTACATCTATGTATGTGTCTAACCAGGATATCGACTGAATTGATATTTTCAGTATTGGTGCCAATATCCGACATCAGTATCGGATCAGTGAATCCCTAATTAAAAACTATAAGATATCTTTCCTTGCATTGTAGCGTCAGAAAACAAAAACAATAGTTGTTAGCGTTGAGGTTGGTCAGTTGTGAAGTGAATTTGGGTGCTGAAGTGACCAGAGTGAGTCTAATGAAGGTGAACGGACCAAAGCTGAGTTTTTGGACAAACTTAAAAGTAAAGTATGCTTTATATTATATATTTAAATTAAGAAAATGGTTTAATGATACTTTAGATTTTGAGTGTCACAAATCAAAATCTAAAAAGTTATGTTTTAAGTAGGTCAATAGTGGGAATAAGTTTGTTGCATTGTTTGTGGCATTCGTCAAATTTAAACAGCTGGACAAATCAAGAAATATTGTGAATTGAAATAAATTTATACATTTGTCTCATAAGTCATTTGATTTGTGTAACAGCTTGATCCTCCCCTCCTCTCTGACATCCGCATCTTGCCTATAGCGTCTCTCTTAACCCTGTGCTACTCCGTTACTTTAACACGAGGCTGGGTCAGATCCTGTAAATTTTCCAGCTGAGGATAAAGTTCACCAGATAAAATCAAACAGATGTGGGCTGAGAGGGCGCGCCTGCCATGACCCACAAAAGCGCTCCATCAAAGTGCCGCCGCGTTTGTTTTGAATTATTACATTGTTATCAGAAGAGATGGCCGCGGCGTATTTGAGGAGCAATCGGATCTGTTTGTCCAATAACACAGAGGAACCCAGAGGAGCGCTGGGAAAGAGTGACAGCTGACAGGAGTGGGGCAGCTGCGGGCGGGGTGATTGGCAGGCTACACGGCTAACTTTGGAGTGCGTGCTGACTTTGTTTAGGGGTGCTGGGCTGTTGACTGTCTGGCACCTCGCGTCAGGGGCCCCCGCTTTCCTGTAAAGACTCACCTCTGACGGGACAGAGACAAGGAGAAGGGGCCTGGAAGTGCTCGGGGTCAAAGGTCAGGGAGAATGGAAAGTGAAGTTTATTGTATGCCAGTGACCAACAGGGATAAAAACAGCTCATAGGGGGAATGTACAGTGCAGATATTTTTGAGAATGGATGAAATTGTTACATTAGAATATTGAGCATAAAGTCTATTTTTATATTTGTTTTGTGTAAAAAAAAATGCAGCAAAATATGTTGATTAGAAAATAAAAAATATATAATAATATTGTCCACCCCTTATGGCTTTAACTATTTTAGCAAAGCATTGCCCAAAGATTACAAAGAACTCAGAAACACATGTATTAAAACTACCATTGATAAGTTTATTTGGCCTCACCTGGCCTTTGTTCAGGCTCACCTGTGCGCTCTGGTCTTCTTTTGTCAGACCAAAGCTGGCACCCTATCAGACAGCAATAACGTAGATAGCATCTAGTGGTGATATGTGAGAATACAACAGGGCCAGGTCAGGCAGTATAATTATGGATGGTAGCTTTAAAGCCACATTTTATTATACAGTTTTGTGGAAACATATTTGCAAAACAAAGTGACATTTTCTATTTGAATTTTTATTTTATTTAGATTTATAGAATTAAACTTGTGAGGTTGAGTTTTTGATCATTTCCAAGCTTTTTAGAATAAATTACAAAGGAAAGTGAGTAAAAACAGTGTTAGCTCAATCCATAACAGACAAAGCTAATTTGTTTAGTCTTTAACAATCAACAGCAAACACCGCTTTTGAAATTTGCTTTGAAAAAGCATTATTGTGTTTTGTTTAAATATTTCTGTGTTAGTTTATTAATGTTATATTTAATTAAAAGTGGGGTCATAAAGGGTCATTAAGGGATTGCTCTAATATTAGCCAAGTAACAGTATCTAAGTCTAGTTGTATATCAATTGTAATTCAAAGCTTACAGTATTAAGAAATGGTGTAAGATAATATAGTTATGTTTTGTTGTCTTTTGCCATAAAAGAAAAAGAAATCTATATTCCATAAACATATCAGGCCTTGGACCTTGAAATAATGTAAGTTGTAATATTTGCTTCTTTATTAGTTTAACCATTATTTACCCAGGTAAGTTCTTTACATAAAGGACGGTGTGGTTGATGATGAGAGGATCTCACAGTGTCCTGGACGAGTTACTGAAGATGTGGGAAGCATGAGTGCGCTCTTGTTTGGTCTGCCTGCTGTAAATGTGATTAACTTCCACAAAGCAAGCGTGTGATTAGATCAAAAGTAAATGGGCTTTCTAAGGAGAGCAGCTCGATAAATATTGGTCATTTTGGCCCACATTGGACTTATTAACTTTACACCAGAAGGTCGTACCATTCCGGGGTCATACACTCGAGCCGGTTCATCTTAAGGTGAAATATTTGCCTTATCTCCTAAATCTTGTTTCAACTGATGAGAGAGGTCAAGTCCGTGACTATAAAAAGCCGCTTTGGGTTGGAATGTGTGATATATGTGTAATATGGAATAAATACGGAACATCTGAGCAAACATACACAAACCATTGGCATGTGTGTCCACCGTGGGCAGCTGGAGAAGTTGGACGGTGCCGGAGAAGTGTTGTGTTTCGGAGGGGTAAAATAAACAGGCTTTGAAAGGAGGCTGCGGCATGGGAACTAGTGGGTCAAGCGTCAGGGAGGGCGGGTAAACCCAGAGGGATGGACATTAGCACGCGATCGCACACAGCACCAGGGATCTCATAACACAACCACTGCAAAACAAACTCAGTAAATAAATATATCGGAAAATGAGTCTTTGAGATTTTGAGCAGTAGTAAACTTACTTCTAGCATCTAACATTTCAGTCCAACTTTCCAACTGCATAATAATAACAATTAGAGCTTTGCCAGACATTCAAAGTTGCTTTATAATATTAAAATTATCCATACTCAGATGCCCTGGGGTAGACAGATGGAAGCAAGTAGGGCTGTAGTTGACTAAAGAAATTCTTGGTTGACTAAAGACATCTCCTGCCAATTGATTTGTCAATTAAAAAGGGGGCGTGGCAAAAGCTCTCAAAACTATTATGTATCTCTATGTATCTGACCCAAACTGCACTCACAATACTACAACTGCCCAGGAGTTTATGCAAAAACAAGAATTTATACAGCAAAATTTATACAAAAACAGCTATGTATTGTGCTATTGTCCCATATAAATCCTTATAATATAAATTAAATGATCAGTCGACTAATACAAATTTGAGTCGACTAAGAGTCCATCGACTGATTAATTAATTTATTGACTAAAATCAGAATCAGAAAAACTTTTATTGCCATTGTCAGTGAACACAATTCACAAACTAGGAACTTGCTTTGGTGATGAGGTGCAACATAGAACACTGAATAATAATAATAATAATAAGATAAGATAAGATAAGATAAGACTTTATTGATCTCACAGAGGAGAAATTCACTTGTGACAGAAGCTCACAGTCAGGGGACAGTATAGTGCAAAAAGTTGTGAAAAATTGTGCAAACACTCAGAACAATAAGTAAATAAAAAATAAAATCACAATAAATATTAACATATTTACAACATAATAATAATAATATAAAGTAGAGACATCACTATTAAAAAAAAGATAATAATAATAAGTATCACTATTTAAAAATAAAGTAAGAGCATGCAAAAAAAGATTAAGATATATAATAAAAAAATAAAAATAGTCTAGTATATACAGAAGCATCAGAACAACAGTGCAAACTGACAGTGCAAAAGATTAAGAGATGCGGCATGACTTATTTAAAGTGACTGGTCCAGCTTAGTATGGGTATTATAAAGTGTCCTTAGTACAGGTGTTATAAAGTGTTCATAAAGTGTTCATGAGTCCAACGGCAGAGGGGAAGAAACTGTTCTTATGGCGAGAGGTTCTTGTCCGTATGGACCGTAGCCTTCTGCCAGAGGGAAGTGGCTCGAATAGTCCATGTCCAGGGTGAGAGGGGTCAGCTGCTATCCGGCCTGCTTGCCCCCGAGTCCTGGAGACGTACAGGTCAGGGAGAGATGAAGGCTACAGCCGATCACCTTCTCAGCAGAGCGCACTATGCGCTGCAGTCTTTGTCTGTCCCTGGCAGTGGCCCCAGTGTACCATACAGTGATGGAGGAGGTGAGGATGGACTCAATGATGGCCTATAGCCCTAGAAGTAAGGCTGCTAATTTGCGACATCAGCCCCTCCAACCACCACCATATTCATTGGCAAGGTAGGTTAAGTGTGTTGCCCAAGGACACAACAGTATGCAATAAGCAATCCTCATATAAAACAGAATAGCTATTAAAGAAATGTGGAAAAAATTGCCATTTAGCATGAAGCTCTATGAAAGGGTTTCCCAATCTAGTCCAAGTAAACTGATGGACTTTTTCACAAGTTTTGTTTGTGATAGTAAGCACTGCTCTGTCATAATCAGTGCAGTGAAGCAGTTACATAAACTATAACAAATATTGACAAATGGACAGATAAATGTGCACATCATGTCTCCACTGCTCCTTAAAGGAAATGTCACATGCACTTCAGGAGGACTCATTGTGGCAGTTCGAAGGCAGTGTCTTTTCCAGGTCTCTTCATTTAAATGGTTTAACCTGCAGCTTCCAAGTCAGGGACCAGGCAGCCAAGGATAGCTGGATATGTTCTCTCTTTGCACCTTAAGGTGACATATTATGATTCTATCTCCTATAATAATAATAATAATAATAATAATAATAATAATAATAATAATAATAATAATACATTGGACTTGTATAGCGCTTTTTTGGACACTCAAAGATGCTTTACAAACAAAATAGGAAGTAAGACTGTAGAAAATGAGGGGAATCATGGGGGGCAATGCCAGACTGGACAGGTTTTTAGTAGTGATTTGAAGCGTTGCAATGAGTCTGAGTTCCTGATGAATTTTGGGAGAGAGTTCAAGAGGGAGGGGGCGGCAGCAGCAAATGCTCAGTCCCCCAAGGTCCGGTGCTTTGTCCTGATGACAGTCCTTGACAGTTCTAAGCTGTGACACCACTGGATCACTATGTTGAATCACATGAAAATGGGGGATATCAGAGCAATGGGGTCTTGAATGCATGAGAAGTAAGATTATCTGTGTTTCAAGGCACTGTACCCAATTTTTAAATGTGAAAAACAGATCTAGTTATTTTAAACCGTTTGCAGTGGTCCAAAGTTATTCCTCACTTACATTATGTATTCTGAGCATCCTCATTTGCCTAGTCACTGTGATGAGTCAATTTTTACAACTCTCAGTGACCAGAGCACGATTTTACCATGATGGTAAAGCTAACAACAACTAGCATGCTAACTTGCACTCCCTGCTTATCTGAGAATAAAGCGCGCTAATTGGATGCAGACGGCACAGTTATTTTGACCTCAGGAACTGCTAAAACAATATATACCAACAGGGCTAAGACGTGCTAATGGGGTTTTAAAAAATCACCTATAGGCCTTTTAATAAAGGCAAAGTTAACTCAGAGTGATAGTCTTCTAATCTTTTCTATAATTCACTAAAATTTCTTTGTTTCTCTTTTCTCCCTATGAAGTTCAGTGCACGACTTGTCTCGATGAAGCGTCACTCTGCTGGCTCCATACTGCTATAAATAACTGAAACTGAAATCCACACGCTGAACACATCTTTCCATATATAAAAGTCATAATTTACACTATAAAACATGAACTACCACTCCAATGCACCCCACAAGCCGAGCAATACGTGACCTTTAAGGAATTACGCTTTCCCAGTTGATAGCAGTTGCCCTTTCCTCCCCTGTACCTGTAAACAAGCCTTATAACTGCCGGTAAAAGTGACAAGAATTTATGAGCACTCAAAATATCTTGTGTAAAGTTTGCCGAAAAGTTGACTACATGAGTGATTAGAATGCTGCTACTCGCGGACCTGGGGAGTTGATATTTCACATTGACATTTAGCAATAATCTGGCAACCGGAGCATATAATAATGATAATGAGGTCCTCAGACGTGGACCCCTCCTCGTATTGATACAGTAATGTCGGGCGGAGGTGACGGAGGAGTTTGCTTACCGTATTCCCCCGTGTTTGCTCCGAGGATGCGCGTCGCGGTAGAATTTGTATTGACTCTCCAAATGTTTAATGAGCAAGCAACGACGGCAGCTGGAGGCGGGATCAGATGGTGCGGTCGTGTAGCTAGCAGACAGGCTAGGTGGGCGGGCTGACATGAGAAACGGAGAGTGTGTCGGTGTTGTGGGAGACGAAGCGGTTTTAAACTTGTGCGGTGTGAGTTCCAACATTGGTTTATTAAGTTCTTAAATATAAACACATATAGAGAGAATGTAAAAGTTGTATTTCTATGATATCTTTAGATTTACACATCATGTAAAATATTCTGAATTTTTTTTTTTTCTCTCTCTCTCTACAATTACAAATTTATTGTCACACTGTAAATATATATGTAAAATGCTGTTGAGCTGAGCAGGAACATGTTATAATACAATGTTATAAAATTAATGGTCCTATATTACACAAAAATGTACTCTTGTGAACCTTTAGCCAGTTTATAATGCTCTTACCTCATCAAAAGCATACTCAAAGTTGTGTTTTGTTTCATTCACACAATTGAGTAATCTGTCTACCTGTGTCTCTGTTCACCTTGTCATGAAAACGTTCAAAGGAACAGCTCAAGCTAACAGCTATATTTGGTTCAGTAGAGAACAGCAATTCCAGATCTGAAATTATTCAAATGATTCTGGTGAAAGTGTATAGAGATTAAAAACACAGTGGAGCACTTCCTGTATGACCACATGACATCACAATGTGGAGTGTTTTCTGTTTGAGAGAAGAACTCAGCCTAAATATGCAGGGTTTGTGTGTTAAACATGTGCAACTGCAACAAAACATAATTCCAGGTGTGTTTTTAATGAGGAAACATTATAACTGATCAGAAAATCACATAATATAGACCCTTTAAGTTTTCCATTTGCCCGTTTCCCACTGCCTCTCTATGCACCAATCCATCCCCCTAACACCGTACACCATGAGTGTTGTGGTAGCCCGTGCAGGTACTGTCACTGTGTCAGCCTGAGCGCGGGTTACGTTGCGCCAAGCTAACCCCGTCATGTGGCAGCAGATTTGCAAGAGAGATAAAGGCAGATCCAGTGTGGGATCAGTCCGGCCTGCTGCTCTAACCGGGGATTTAGTCCGCGCTGACTAAAGAGGCTCCAGCAGAATTACTGAGTATGGAAGTGAACTGCTCCAGCTCCTCTAGCCTCTGCGCGCTTTAGCCGGATCATAATAACAGATAAAGGTGCATTGTGGATGGCTGTCACAGGTTAATATTCAGCTAATGTAACAACAACAGTCCAATCCGCTGATGAGTGAGGAGTTAAGGGCAATTAGCACGCTAGTCCTGCTACTTCTGAAAGGATTGGCGGATGGATACTGCACAGAGTCCTCTAAGCAGGAGATATAGCATTACAGATAGGCCAGTATTAAGGTGCTTCAGTGTTTCAGTAGTAGTAGGACTATGCTAATGCGTCAAGTTAACTGCATAGGCCCATTGTGAAGTACATGTTAAGACAGAACGACTAGAAAATGGGTGAGTACTTTGAATTTCACAAACCGAGATAGATATTTAATCAAAGTAGACTATATTTAATATAGGAGATAATATCAGTGTTGTTGTTTTTAATGTAGGCTATCCAAAGATAACATTTTTAGTAGCCTATATAGTCAATTATTGAAAACTTGCAAAAAGCTACAAAATTAATTAGAATTTTTCCATGTAATTTGTAATTTTTTTGGTAAAGACTTGTGTAATGAAAAAAAAAAATCATACTATAATCAGATTTTCTTCAATAGTACTAGTAGAAAAGGCTTAATGGTGAGATGTAATGCCAACCAGCGACACTTAATCTATTAATTAATTAATCATTGCATTTATATATCGCCTTTAAGACATCCAAAGCACTTAACAGTTTGTTGTTCATTCACTCCACACTTTGTATTGTAGCCACAGCTGCCCTGGGGCAGACTGACGGAAGTGAGGCTGCCAATCTGCGCCATCGGCACCTCCGACACTGTCCAATTACGCTTATTATTCTATGCTTCCGGTTCTAGCCTGTGCGTCCAATCCACTGATGAGTGAGGAGCTAAGGGCAATTAGAACACTAGTCCTGCTTCTTCTGAAAGGACTGGCGGATGGATTCAGTGCAGAGTCCTCTAAAGCAGGACATATAACATTACAGATAGGCCAGTATCAAAATAAGCATGAGCTTCAGCATTTGAATAGCAGAAGGAAAGGACTGTTAATGTGTCAAGCTAACTATACAGACTAGACCGAACAACTAGACATTGGATGATTGCTTTTAGGTACAAATAGAGTAGACATGTTCCAAGTAAACTATCAAGATGAATGACCAATATTGTTTTGATAAAAGGCAAATGTTGAATGTTGAGTATGTAGTGAATAATAAAACAAAAAGCAGGCATTTGAAAGAAAATGACATAGCTGCTGAAAAATAAAAAATTTAACTTTTGTGGTTAATTTTACAGCACAGACTTTTTGCGAAAAAAAGACAAAACAAAAAAACACATTTATGTTGAAAATATAGTCTGATTTTCATTATGAGTAAACACAGACAATAAGAAAACTGATCAAACAAGATGAAACTGTGTAATTCTGCATTTTTTTTCTCTTTTACAGTCCATTCACTTTTTATGCAATATACCAAGACAAGATTTGGTTAGCATGTACAGGCACGTTTACGAATGTATGATGGATTATCTTTGAAAAAAGTGAATTACCTCACGTTATGCAGAACAAATTTGCTCTTTCAGTTGCTGTCTATAACACAACAAGGAATGTAATGACTATAGAATTGAAGCTTACTTTTACATGAATCTTTTGGACGTCTTATATTCCATTATTACATTTAAGGGCTGTGTGAAGCATATGGGATTTCCTATACTATTAACCCCATTGTCTTCTTTGTCATTTCATTTTTGCCTATTGTGAAATACTTTCTTATTAAACCTTTTATTGTTACATGGTAAGTGTGAAAAATGCACTGGTTGGAACATGGATCGCCAGCATTGGGACATTACCAAAATATGAGTACTGAAAAATAAACATTCAGAATGCAAATTTTTTCAGAAAAAAAAATCCTAAAATCCACAAAATACATGGCTGTAGATGCAATTTAGGCTTCCAAGTGCACAGCGTTGATAAGAAAAATAGAAAACACAGATCTTGTGGGTGTGTGATTTTTTTTATTTTTTTATTCTTAAATCAGTGATAAATCAGTGGATAACAGTGAAACAAACAGAAAAAGCTGGGTTGTTTTACACAAAAATCCCACACAGAGGGAGCCATGAACTATAGCAGCAGTTTCATGAGTCCCTCTTAAGTCCTGGGCGGAATGTGTGTCTCCCACATGTGATTGGCTGGGACATCTCAGGAAATGATGAGGTTTTAAAAGTATTTTTAGTATTGAATGCATTGTGTAAAGTGCCACAAGGTTTTTGCACAAATTGACTGACAAATAGCATATTTATTAATCCTTCACGATTCACTAATGAAAGAGAAAGACGACCAGGAATACTGAGACTGGTTTCGTAGATATATTCTGATCATCTGTGTGGGAAATCGGACACAGCAGTTGTTATATTTCCTCCATGTTGATTTTGTATTGGATTGTGTAGTTCTCATTTCGGTTTATTACTCCATTATAGGAACTTTCTCTGATTGGCTGTAATGTTGACAATCTCTAGACTTCGCTGACAGACTTGTGGTTTTTATATTGTCGTACAAGTCCCATTGGAAATTAATGGAGAAGGAGCGGTGTCACCGCCACCATTTTTTGTCGAGCCCATAATACGATATACTCAATGCCAACACATTTTAAAGGTCCTATATTCACAAAACTGACCCTTGTGAGCTTTAATCCACGGTGTTACCTCCTCATTCATTCATTGAGTAACCCTTTATTATTAGTCTGTCTACATCTCCAAAGCTCAACATGCACTGTTCCACCTTGTGATGTCATGTAGTGGTAGTTTTGAAGTTAACAGCTCCTTTTTTACCTTTAGTTCAGTGGAGATTGGCAATTTCAGGCTAAAATCATCCAAATGATTCGTTTTAAGGTGTGTGGAGTTCAAAAACACAGTGGAGCACTTCCTGGAGCACTACCAGATGACATCACAAGGTGTTTTCCCTTTGAGAAAAGAACTAACATAGATCAGAAAATAGTGCAATATAGATCCTTTAAGTATTCACTATACAGTACTCTGATTGGACCATGGAATACATAATACTGAAAACCCACGTTAAAGTATAATATTGTAATCATTGACCCGCTAAGTTAAAATTTTGACTGAAACAGCTGAAATTCATAGGACACAGATATATTTAAGTCATTACAAATTGCTGACAGAAGTTATATCAGTTATCAAATAAAATACACCCTCATTGCCAACTCTGATTCAATTTCAAAGGCGTTCCATTCCATCACGGTGTAATATCAAACGCCCGGGTGGTGGCTCCCCATTGTTTCCTCTGTGGTCAAACTGTATAAAAATGTCTGACAAAGTAGCCCACAAGCGTGTACAGGGCCAGGGCTGGTGTGAAAGTGTAAAACGTGCCGATTCAAACGCCAGGGTCCGTAGCAGCTGCTCGCACTCTTGTCACCTCGACATCTCGCCCATAGAAGGTCCGGAACAGTCTCAATTCGTGGTCTATCCAAGAGCGCCATTGTTTCCACATTTACCCCGACTGACCCGTACCCCCATGTCCGAAGCATGCCGCGCCGGTGGGAGCACGGATGTCGGGGGTACATGAGGTGACACAAATAATGACTCGGTTGATTTTGTAAGTAATAGTATTAAATGGTAAATGGTCAGATTTTTATATAACGCTTTTCACCTTCAAGACACTTTACAACAAGAAACCACTCACCCATTCACACACACATTCATACACCAGTGTACGCAGACACTGTGTTTTGCCCAAGGATACAATGACAGAATTCATCTGTGGGAGCTAGAATCGCACCTGCAACCTGTGAACTGGTGGTCCTGACCGCTCTGCCGATGATGTTTTTTATGTCGAGAGCGGAATTTGAACCGCCAACCTTTGAATCAGCGGACAAATACTGTCGCCCCCTGCACACTAATAAGCAGACTATTTAAAGTTATTGGATGTAATGAGTTCAATGCTGTGGTCTTTCCAAAGTAGTGGTGAGTAGTTTGTTTTGATATCAAGTAATACTATGGCAAGTATCGCAGAATCAAGCCGATACCGATATCAGTGAGTTTGTATTAAAATGTACTGAAATTCTTTCATTAATAAACCCTGGGAGTCATTATCTTCACTCCACACCATCTTGAACTGAAAAAATATGATGTATGAGCAGACAAACTAAAATGTTAACAATGTATTTCCAAAATTGACTAAAATATTATTTAAAGAAACATTTTTTTTTTACTTTCTTGCTATTTATGAATGATTGTTATAAAGTGTTTTAAGCTGTCAGACTAACAAATGAATTCATTCTGTTATTGTGCCTCGCTTCTGTCCTTCATCAAAAACATGCCTAAAAGGGTTTTGGTCATCCATGCATGTTTCAGGAATTTAGCGATCTCTCCCAGGCCTTATTTGATCCCTCCTTACAATTATATTTAAGATTCTGTCCAATGCAACGCCCACAAGCCTACGTCACCCCTGCTCCCACACGACAATTCTACATGAATATCCAAAAACATGATACAAAATTGTACACAACAACTTGACAAACTTGGTGTGATGTGCAGTAGTTTCATTAGCGGGACTCACGCTGATTGTGTTAGAAAACGTGTTAATACATAGGAGTTAAAACCCCATAGAAGTAAAACACCCCCTCCTTAAAATAAAGTTCTATGCTCACAGTCTTTTATTGTATTTTTGCGTTTAAAAAAGTTGAAACAGGCTGAGTAATATGTCACACTGATATTTTTGATTCTATATTGTATACTTTCTCTGTTTATTGTTGAAGAAAAATAAATGGGAACACGATGAGGCAGTGGTTGAGGCTCGGGACTCCTCTCCACTCCTCTTGTATCTATCTCTGCTGGAATTGGCTGAACAAATGGCTGACGGGAGGAGGCTGTCGGTGCAATCCTCCTGAAGGTGACCCTGAGGAGGAGGAGAGGAGGGGCACTGACAATGTAATGGACCACTGTCACTCCAGACCTGAAAACACATCAGAAGCTATACTGTACAGTGCTTCTTTTGTGGCATTTTAACCCCTAGATCTTTCTGTTTCTCTCTTGTTTAATAAATGGCCCATATTATGCTATTTTCTGATGTATATCTATGTTGGTCCTCATCACAGACATACCTGGAGTTGTGTTTTGGTTCGTTCAACACGCAAACGCTGCATATTTAGGCTGAAAACTGAAACTGAAAGCACTCTGCTCCACCTTGTGATGACATGTGGTAATACAGGAAGCGCTCCACTTTTAAACGCTTTCACTGGAATCAATTAAATGATTTCAGAATCTTGAATTTCTAATCTCTACTCTAATCTTCTAAGCTGTAAATGGAACTCCTTTTCGTGTTTCGCATCTCGTTACGTGCGATTAGCTTTCCATGCTCCAAAACCCTAAACCTAACCTTAAATCCCAACCTTAACCTCAAAAATAAAAGTAACAAAATGCCGAACATTTAGGGACTCCCACCTGCTAACTTGAAAACTACCACTACATGACATCACGAGGTGGAACAGAGCATTTTGAGCTTTGGGGATGTAGACAAACTGATAATAAAGTTACTTAAATGTGTGGATGAAACAAAACACAACTACAAGGATGATTTTGAGTAGGTAACAACAATCTAACACGCCTTAAAGCTCACAAGAGTCAATTTTGTGTAATATAGGAATTGTAAATAGAAAATAAAGACAAAAAATAAAAGGACCAGTATGGAACCTACCTGGACGACTGAGGGATTACATGCCACATGGGAATATAAAAGAAAGTACTATGATCTAATGCTGAAGATCACATTCTGTTGTCTAAAGAAAGACTGTTTTTTGCTTTTGTTTTTTTATTATGATCATGGTATTGGAATTGGTTTTGAGTATCGAGTCTATTCCTTAGTATCGAAATCGAGTTTGAAATTTTAGCACTACCCTGTTTTGTTTCATTCACACATATTTAAGTCCTATTACACACCCATTCAACCTCCACCACACCGCCAACTCCCAAAAAAAGCATCTTGAACTTCCATGTATTGATCTTAATTATTTTGGCCCCAGAGGGTAGAGTCAAAGTGAAACCAGCAGTGCGCCTCCCCCCCGGTCAGACGGAGAACGGGCTGTGCGGGTGCGTGGAGGTGTCTGCAGAAAAAGGGGGGGAGGAATTGCCTGGAGGTGCCTGCCGGAGGATTTGACCCATTCCGTGGCTGTGCGATGGAGCGCTTTTCCCACACTTCACAGGGCCCATAGGTGACTGGAGAGGTACTGCAAAAAAAGAGAAAAAAATTGGCATGATAATGTTCAGTTGAGGAGTTTCTGGTAGTTAAAAGGCCCATATTATGCTTTTTTCTGATCTATGTTATAATGCTGTTTCCGCATTAAAAACAGACCTGGAATTGTGTTTTGTTTAATTCACACGTTTAACACACAAACCCTGCAGATTTAGGCTGAGTTCTTCTCTAAAACAGAAAACACTGTGTTCCACCTTGTGATGTCATGTGGTAATACAGGAAGTGCTCCACTGTGTTTTTAAACTCCACGCACCTTCACTAGAATCATTTGGTTAATTTTAGCCCTGGAATTGCCAATCTCTACTGAACTAAAAGTAAAACGAACTGTTTAACTTGAAAATTACCGCTTTGAGCTTTAGAGATGTAGACAGACTAATAATAAAGGGTTACTCAAATATGTGAGAATGAAACAAAACACATCTCCAGGTCTGTTTTTGATGAAGTAACAAGATTATAACATGGCTTAAAGCTCACAAAAGATTATTTTGTGTAATACAGGAGCTTTGACTGTCAGTATATTTGAGAGGTCTGTTGAAATGACTGCATTGAAACTTGCTCAGACACAAAATTTCAGACTAAACAAGTCAAAGCCTGGACAAAAACATGGCCTAGAGAGGACTAATCTAAGTGTGAATGCAGCTTTAGTTGCTAAGAGTCAACTGTTGATGGAAATAATATAGTATCAATACAAAAATTAAAATACAATTAAAATACATTTGTTTTTATTTTCATAATTAATTTCTTGTCAGTTCTTGTCTTGTTGAGCTCATAAAATTATGTTATGATACACATATTCTGATATTGTTGGGTTATGAAAATATATACACAAGCAGTAAAATGTTTGAAGACACTTTCATATGTTTCATCTTTATTGTTATGATTACATTACATTTACACTGATTCTCACTGAAGGCATCAAAACTATGAATGACACATATGGAATGTAGTAAACAAAAAAACACTCAACATATTTAAGAAATGGCCACCGTTTGCTTTGATCACTGCTTTTGACTATTGGCATTCCTTGATCCTGGCATGGAAAACCATTTCAGGTTACTTTATTGTAAAGCTCACTGAGAGAAGGTCAAGGATTTGCAGCAATGTTAATAAAGCAAAGGGAGGCTACTTTAAGAAATTTAAATCTAAAATCTAAAAAATAAATAGACAAAAAAAAAAAGTTTTTTCTTTACTACATTATTCCATATCTTGCATCATATATCTGATGTCTTCTGTGTGTATATAAAAATGTATAAAGTAGTTAAAATAAAGGGGAAAAAAAACTGAAAAATAGTGTAGGTAGTGTATGCAGATATAATTTACAATGAATTAAAAAAAAAAAAAAAAAAAACGAATTTAAGAATTAGAATTCATTGATTTGACAAAAATTAGAAACAGCAGCAACAAAAGTAATTTGATTTGACTAAATTTTTTAAAATATAAACACCTAGTAATTTGAGCCACTTCAATGCAACTTAATATTTTGGGTTCAAATAACTATACATATACATACATCATCATATATATTCCTTTATTGCACCTTAAGTCAAAATATCTTCCACACTTTACAAATTTGCTAAAATACACTACAAGTCAAACTTCTGACACACCCTCTCATTCAGTGTTTTCTTTATTTATTTTTACTACTTTCTGCATTTTATATACAAACAGAAGACATCAAATATATGAAGTAAGAGATATGGAATTATGTAGCAAAGGTAATCACTAATGTTTTAATATTTTACATATTTTATATTCAAATCCTCAAAGTAGCCACCCTTTGCTCTGTTGAAAAAATATTTAGTAGAGTTATTTAACTTGTTTTCTTTGCTACATAATTTCATACATAATTCATATTTTTGATGTCTGTGTTTATACAAATTGAAAAAAAAAAAAAAAAAAAAAACATTGAAGATGGCGCGCCCAACTTTTGACTGGTACTTTAAAGCAAAACAAATCCTGGCCGCTCAAATTAAGACCATTTCATCTCATCTCATTTCATTTTTTGCAGTGTGTCCTCGCGTGCCGCCTCGACAATCCGGACATTGTGCTAACGTGCTCCGTCTGCTGCTAGCTTACCCGCCCAAAATAAAACAAATACTAATAAAGCGTTTTTTGGGCGCGTACGGAGGGGGCAGCGCGTCACCTCCACTCCCCCGGCCTTAGAGCATCAGAGCCTGTCACGCGATGCAGACTCGGGCCCTTGATGGACTATTTGGTCAGATATTTAATACGCTCCCAAAGATGAAAGTGCCCAGCCTAATAAAAACCCGCTGTGTTTTGCAGCTTTAATGAGTTTCCATGGAAAAATATATAATTTGCACATTAGAAAACACCGTATTGATGCTACAGGCGAGACGGGCTGGTGCTGAGGAGGGGGCTAGTGTTACAGCGCGGCATTCAGGGGTCAAAAGGTAAAAGTCACGTAGAATGGGGTGGGGTTTGAGAGATCGGCAAAAGACAAGGTTTTCAAGGTATGCATTAAAGGGTCTATATTACCGTATGTTCTGATCTATGTTCTAATGTTTTCCCTCATCACAAACAGACCTGGAGTTGTGTTTTGTTTCATTCACACACATTTAACACACAAACCCTTCTTCTCTCAAACTGAAAACACTCTGTTCCACCTTGCGATGTCATGTGGTAATACAGGGAGTGCTCCACTGTGTTTTTAAACTCCATACACCTTTATTAGAAACATTCGGATGATTTCAGCTCTGGAATTACCCATCACAACTGAACAAAAGGTAAAAGGAAGCTGTTAACTTGAACTTGAAAACTACCACTGTAATATGACATCACAAGGTGAAACAGAGCGTTTTGAGCTTTGGAGATGTAGACAGACTAATAAATCAGGATTTCTCAACTCTGTGTATGTTTTTGATTATTTAAAATAATTCAAAGCTCACAAGAGTCAGTTATGCATAATATAGGCCCCTTCATTTTCTTCAAATAATTCCTATGACATTAGACTTAATAGACTTCGACTTTCGACAAACTTTACTGATCCATAAGGGAAATTATTTGAATTTGAATTTAATATAATAATACCATACTATATAATAATAGCAGTGGTACCTGTACTGGCAAGTTTTGCATCAATCATGTCCCCGTTTGCCTGGTTTCCTCCTCTGCTGTACAGTGGAGGCTGGTGATTCTGATCATGGAGAGAGGAGTAGCTTAGTTAGCTGATGTAAAGTGCTTTAATTGCCTAAAAGGTAGAAAAGCGCTATATAAATTAGCATAGCACTAGTAGACATAATAGAAGGACTGTTGTAGTAGTAGTAGTAGTAGTAGTAATGGGAGTAGCTTGCAAAGGCCCTGTTTGGTATTACAATCCGTCTTTGTTGTGAAAGAGTTTTATCAATCTGACAAATATGTGGATTGAGTCACTGTGGTACCAAAGTAAAAGGATATCCCTGGAGCTTTGCAAAGAATCACAAAATAAATCTGAGCCAAAGACAAACTCCGGTACAAACTCATGAAGCAACTTTCTAATCCTTAAAGATTTCGATTTTGACTTAAAACTTGAAAAACAGAAGCAGTCCGTTTGAAGTGTTTTGTAATGTTCCAAACGTTTTCCTGACTCTCTGAAAGCATTCGCGGCATCCTTTTTATTAAGCACTACTTTTCACAACTTTCAGAGGCCGGAGTGCCGTTTGGTTGTCGCTTCGCTGCTAATGACAACTAGCATGCTAACAGCGCACCAGTCTTACTTCTTGGTTAATGAACAATGAAAACGCATCATAATTACATACAGACAGAGCTCTAAAGTTATTCTTCTCACCCTGATTATTCACAATGATGAGTTTTCACAGCTCTCAGAGACAGCTAGCATACGAACACGTACTTCCTGAGTCAGACAATAAAATGTGTTCTAATTAGATGCACACAGCACGCATTGCACATAATTCTTTTTTCTTTTTTTGGACTGAACCAACATAGATGCACAAGACAGCACCTCCTCAAATAAGTAAGTATCTTTCATTATAGTTTTAGAATACCCTTTTTTCAAAAACCCTGATGCCTCGTCATAAACCAGAAGTCATAAAGTGGTATTATTTATATATCGCCGCCATCATTGTTGGACTTTCACACTAACCCTACAATGATACAAAACCAAGGTCAGACCAGGGAACAGTCTGTGCGCACATGATCACACCAGTGTCCACTCTGCTACAATGGCCTTCCTTCTCTTTGGGCCTGTTTTTATTGCTGTTGCACTCACTTTTCAATAAAACGCCGCCGCACGGATCCATAACTGCGCACCACTGCCAAGCCTGATGGCGTCTTCATCACCTTATTGTAAAACAAAATAAAGCAAAGGTAAGTAAAAGTAAATGGGTTTTCCTATTGAGTGTTATTGCACCAGGAGCGGCTGCAGATGGGTATTGATCGGCCCAATCCTTTTGGCCATTACCTCTGGGATGGCAATCAGAGGGCCCCGCTGGCTCATGGGTAAACAAGCTTTCTGTGGTGGAGCAGAGATGGAGTTAAAATGGAGCGGGGTACGAGGGGGTGGGAGGAGTCTGGTGGCTGTTGAGAAGAATATGTCATTCATAGGCGAGACATGATGAACAGAGGAGAAGGGTTGGGGTAGAGGCATGGAGGGCAAATACAGAATACATAACTACACAATCATGTAAACCGCAAAACACTTCATGATGTATAACAAACCCAACTCAAATGGAGGTAACTGCTTTTCACCCATGTGACCGGGGCAAGAATAAAGACCCACGGCCTCTGTTACCATAAACTAAACAGTATGACATTCAGCATTTTTTATTCTTTTGTTGAAGGGGAAAAGACGCATTTAAGGTATTAAAAACAATCCACCTTGGCATGTTCCTGCTGGTGCGACAGGGCCGGCCGCTGGTGGACCTGGGACTGGACAAATCACAGAGAAGTGATGTGATTTAGGCGGAGCCAAAGACACCAAAACTCAAACGGACCAAAAGAAACAATGTGACGCTGAGAGACGTACTTAAGCCTATTTCAGCAAAAATTACTATTACAGACCCATTCCAAATTGCTAAATGTGTAGAACTCATTTCAGAAAGGTACATATATCAGTCTGGAGTGAGCAGGGTTATCATAGTGCACCTTTAACTTATGCTAAAGCTCTGTCATTTTACTTTCATTTCATTTCATGGACATTATTATTGTATGGTGTAACTGAATGTAATATTACTCATGCACTGGCTAAAGCATTAACTGACCACAACTTTTTTTTACTTTATATTTGAATTCATACTTAATACATACTCGTCTCCACAACAGTTTGACTTCTTATTTTTATGAATTCACGACAATAAGTAAAGTATGTCCATTTAGTGTGCACACTTGACAGTCCGGCACAGCCCTCCAGCCTGCCCCTCTGTGGTGAGTACATGTTCATTATGAGCTGTTCTGTGGTGATTCTCTGTGAGTGTGAGCCCTAATGCCATTCCAAACTCATTACCTGAGCCGCGCGCTGCCCATTTACCCATCAGCTCCTGACCTTGACAACACACCAAGGGGACAGCAGCTTCTATAGCAGAGAAGAGCGGCTTAGGTTAGTGTTGTACTGCGCCACAATATTTCACTGCAGAAATAAGTGTTATTTCTTTGATGCAGGATAAGAGATTTGAGTAGCACTGATAGTGGGTTTCTAGAGGTAAATGGAATAGTAATAATGAAATTTGTGTATGTGTGTGTATATTTTATTACAGTTTATTTGGAAACAACTTTAATCTGAAATAACCTAATACCTTTTCAAATATACTTTAAATCAAGTCCCCGTCTGTAGGTGTTTAGCAGGAGACAGTCTATAGATCATGGGGGGATGATGCATGTGTTTGGGCTGGTGCAGTGTGGAACTGGCCTTGAATTATGTTCTCACACATACAACATCAATGGAAAAGTGAAATGATACTGTTCTTTTTTTTTTTTCTTTTTTACTAAGGCCAGACAGAATATATGATAAGGGTTGATTTTCTTGAGAATGATTAAATATTGACATTTCCTGGAGCAGAGAGTTTCGCCTGTCTCATCAACATACTGTATAGTTTGGTCTTGTCACAGGCCTTCAACACCACATGGCTGCTTATGGTAATAATATAAACCTGTGGTAAAGTGTAATGTTGCCTCTGTAGAGTGGAGAAAATTTTGTGGTGCCGTTGCTAATGATAAAAGAAGTCCATCTAAATTCATTCATCTCATTCAGCCTCTCTATTTTGACAAACTGGAACTCCAAAAATACTCACTATAACAATATTTAGTCAGTAAAAGTTGTATTCGACATAGAACGTTCTCAGTTCATGTTCTACACAGTATTTTTCTACTTACTGCTTCCTTATATCACAAAGTCATGCACATCACACCTCAACATTTGTGAACATAAAACATTTGTTCATTGCTGTGTGTTCGAGCCTTCATTAACACAGAATGGAAGCCGGCGTATACAGTTCCCATTGTTCTTGTACACAGCCTTCAGTGTTGTCAGACCAAGTTGAAAATTGCGTGCGTTTAATAATCTCGACAATCATGTTCTGCCTTCATGCATTAAGGAGGATTTTAGCTTCTGTCGGTAATATCAGGCAAAGTGCTTCGGCTGCGTGCTGCTAATATTATAATAAGTATTGTGTCTTAAAGCGTATGTTTTCTTCAAAGAGGAACATGGAGTAATTTCCCTCGTGTTTAGGCAGATCTCATCACCAATACTCGTGCCGATTTGCAAAGAAAATCAATTGGAAACTTATGACTTGTACAGTAGTTTACAGAACAGTACAGAGGATTGGACGGGATTTAAGCACAGCATTTTCACTCAATAAACTTGAAAAGAAATGCAAAAGTCAACCGCGAAGACTATTGGTGCCTTGTTGCTATACTTTATGTCTGTTCCTGGCAGCCAATCACAGGCTGCTAACTTTGCCTCTTAACCTTTGAGATAAATGCACAAGATTAAGTCTAAAGGGGGAGATATTTTCATTAAAGAGGGGATATTACACTTCTGTAGAGATTAACGGCTAACACTGAACATATTTAGATCACCATGCTTCTTTTTATTATTTTGAAATTGCTATATTTGCAGAACGCATTGTATTATTATTATTATTTATTATTTTTATTTTTTTTCTGTTTCGTTTTTGACACTTTCAGTCCCCCCCTTTGCTCTCCACGTTCTTTCCAAGTCACTCCTTCTGAGCGCAATCAGTGTACATCCCACTAATGAAACTAACGCACATTGCATCAGGTTGAAGTGTATTTTTTTGTGTAATGCTTTTGAATATTTTTGAAAAATTGCCATGTGGGAGCACAGGTGAAGTAGGCTTGTGGGCTGAGCCTTGTACAGCCTCATACAGCCATAAGGAGGGTTTAAATAGGGCCTGGGAGAGATCACAAGATTACTCAAACATGCATGGATGACATATAAAGCCACTTCATGTTTATGATGAAGGAACAATGTTTTAACATGATAGAAAGCTCCAAAAAGTCAATAATAGCATAATACCCCCTCATTATGCTGCATTGAACTTCTCAAATATTCCAAAAGTCCATATTCTGTGGTGGTAGGGTTCTATAGCCACAGCCTTAAATGCACCATAAGCCTCTGACTACCACTAAGTTGGCAAATCAAAAATTATAAACTGATTTGCCTAACCCTAAACAAATATGTCATCTAGTTAACTTATCTACACTGGACCCAGTTTCCCATCCCTCATCATATGCATATGAATAAAACAAAACATACCCGATTTAGCTGACTAAGTCCATGTTTTATAAGAAAATGTAAAGCTGGAGAAGTGTTTTTGGATGGAATATGTTTTGTCATGCATCCAAGAGGCTTCTTCAGCTCTGACAGGGTTCTGTAAGTCACGGCTTTCTGTCTGTCTGGAGGATGGAGCTAATTACACTGAAACAGCAAGGACAGTTATTACTAAAGTCCATTGAACGACCCTAAAGTGTGAACTGTCACCTGAGTCATATTTTGCATAATTTTTCAAGCCCCTAATGGATAACCTATTAGTACTGCCTGTTTACGCCTGTTTTGTTTTTATTTTGACTATGATTGGGCCTCTGGGATTGAAAAGTGTTGCTTGGATCTTGTCTCTTGCAGCACTTTTATTATTTTAGAGGAGAAATAACACAAATCCACAATCCACACAAATCCACAATCAACAAAAGCTACTACAAAATATTTTAGTCACTGAAATTAACACTGTTTTGAGTAAATAACATTGTAACTAACAACTCAAAATGGTTGGGTCTGGGCCTTTCTTCTTACCATGTCATAACCTTCCCTTATTAAAAACATGCCTGAAGACGTTTTACATGTTATCCATGTATGTTTGAGTAATTTTACGATCTCTCTTCTCTTTCATGAGCGGGATGCACACTGATTGTGTTGCGATAGCGCTCGGAAGGGGTAGTGACTTAATGTGGAGCACAAAGGGAGGAAAGTGACACGTTAATCATTTTTCTTTTTTTTTTTTAATTTGCAATTTATTCAGTGCTTTTTTTCCTCCACATAAGTCACAGTCCACATAAGTTTTTGTTTTTGTTTTTTTTCCACACATAAAATCAATAACAATGCAAAGATGCATTAAAAAGGTAAATAAACTAAATAAAAAATACAAAATAAAAAAAATAAAAATAAAAAAAAAAGACAGAGGCAGTCGGGTTACACATTCATATAGTACATCTTGTTCAAGAGTACAAGTTTTTCAGAATTTCAGTAGTCTGCTTTATTAAATAGAAAACCACTGAAATCCTTTACATTTTGCATTATAGTTACTCCACACTTCATAAATTTTTTTTGTAGGCTAAGGTTTGATCTGACATATTAAATGACATCCATTCGTAAGAGGGCAGTTCTGTAAACCACTCATGAAACGCTGGCTCCTCTGAGTCTTTCCAGTGTCTCATTATTTGTTTTCCAATCATAATACTAGTTTGAATAAATTCTGATGATGAACATTGAGTGGTCATTTTTGGATCACTCAAAACATAAAACTGAGGGATGAATTCAAAAGTGTTTCGGGTGATGTTTTTTATACACCCGTGAATCTTCCTCCAGTAGTTTTGAATCACGGGACATTCCCAGAGGAGATGCGTCAGAGTTCCTTTGGCTTGGCATTTCTGGCAGTTTTCTGAGTCCATAAGCTCGAGTCTAAATAACCGTGATGGAGTCCAGATCTCAACATCAACCTGACAAATGATGATTGGAATAAATATGTGAAAACACAAATAAGCTGTCAAGAGATGTAAAAATCAAGCTAATTAGTGTTTTCACATATTTATTCCAATCATCATTTGTCAGGTTGATGTTGAGATCTCATGACCAGATTGATTTCAGTGTGTAGAGCGTTGGGTGTTTATTTTGAAAAATCAAACCATCCCATTTCTTTTACGTTAATATGTTAATCATTTTTCAACAAATATAGCATTTACAAAACAATAAAATGTAACACGGTGATCTAAATGGTATATGTTTGCAGTAATTACCCCATAGAAGTAAAATACCCCCTCTTTAATCCAATCTTAACCTAAGCACCCTCTCGACATAACTGCCATCTCACAACCACAACCATACACTAGTAGTCCAATCCCTGTATCACTATATGTAAGCGCATGCAAAACCGCCAAACTAATTATGCCTCCTTTTTTTTTCTTACACTCGTATCCTAGCAACAAGCTCTCCGCGAATCCGCACCTCTCGTCTGGTAAGTAACCTCAAAGTAATCATTTTCCCCCCATCTCTATTTCTGCAGCCATTTTCATATGAGATACATGTGTTCTGCCCATGACCTTTACTTGATAATATAGGGCCTTACCTGTGTCACAAGTAGGCATGTTCAAACCAAATGAAGGCCTTGTTTTGGATTGACAGCAGTCCACCGCGCAGTGATTAATCCACGTTTTTTCAGACTCCGGAGAGATCGAGGCCGAGGACGCGTCGCGAATCTGTAATATGCGGCAGTCAAATCGAATGCAAATCACTCGTACAATTGAAATGTCAACTTAAAGAAGCCGCGCGCCCGGGCTAGCTGTCCCCCAGAAGTCATTTAAAGTCATTGCGTCGATTGGGAGTAGCGCTAATCCCTGTTCATTTCCGTATAGTCAGCCAGGTAACGGGGAGGGAGAGAAAGAGGGAGGATAGTGCAGGAGGTTGGGGATGGTTTAATCAGACTGGAGAATACGCTGCATTCAGGTTCATTCTGGGGTAGACGGACAGAAAAGAAGCTGCCAACCTGGGCCATCAGCTTGTGACTACCACCAAGTTGGCAAATAGTGTCATTATAAACTGATATGATGTAGTGAAAGGTCCTATAGTGCACAAAATAAACTCTTGTGAGATTTAAACCATGTTATAATGTTGTTACCTCCTCAAAAACAGACCTGGAGTTGTGTTTTGTTTCATTCACACGTTTGAGGAACCCTTTATTATTAGTCTGTTTACATCTCGAAAGCTCACAATGCTGTGTTCCACCTTGTGATGTCATGAAGCAGTATTTTTCATGTTTTTCATGTTTAGATTCTGTTTTTATTCATGTTGTTTTATTGTTTTTATTTAATTATGTTCTGTAGCACTTTGGTCAGCCTGTGTTGTTTTTAAAGTGCGTTATAAATAAAGTTGCAGTTGCAGGTGTTAACAGCTACTTTTTATCTTTCGTTCAGTAGAGATTGGAAATTCCATCACTCATCCAAGAGGCTTCATCAGTTCTGACAGAGTTCTGGGCTGGTATCTGTCTGGAGGGAGGAGTTAACTACACTGAAACTAACACACCCTAAATGATAAAAGCGCTTTTCCACCTTCAAGGCACCCAAAGCACACCCTAGTTGTTTACAGTAAGTCCATAGAATGACCCTAAGTTGTGAACTGTCACCTGAGGCATATTTTCCTTGATTGTTCAAGGAAAAGAGGAGATATTAGCATACTGTGACTCCCAGAAGTCATTTCAGTTTCATTCCTCAGATTAATGTTTTTGATATTACCAACACCTCAAGTATGACTGTTCAAGTATACACGGCAGGTTAGATAACTCACCAAAACGTAGTTGAAAGCATAGATTTTTTCCATGTATTTGAGGAAAATGTGTCTTGCCCCAGTACAGATATATTGCCTAATCATCTCTTGAGGTCAAAATAAGTCTACCATGTGCTGTCTGCATGCAATTACAAAGCATGTTCTTTTCTGATAATCAGGAAGTGCGCGCATGGTAGTTGTTGTTATCTTAACCGCGATGGCAAACCTCTGTTCTGGTCTCTGAGAGTTGTGAAAAGTGCTTACAAACTCATCATGGTGAATAATTAGAATGCTTGGAATGCATAAGTTGAGGAATAACTTTGGACCGGAAACCATGGTGTAGAGGTAGATCCTGATAAATATAGAGTAGCTAGGGGTTACCAGATGTCCCTGTTTACCCGGGACAGTCCCAGTTTTGAGTCCTGTGTCCCCTGTCCCAGCAGATTTATCCAAAACCACTGATTTCCCCAGTTTTATACAAGTAATGTCCCAAGTGTACCTATTTTTGACCAATTTGATCCCCGCCAACAGTAAAGGGGGCAATATATTATAATTTGTTTAGCTAAAATACAGAAAACCATGCTTGAAAAGGAGCATAAGGCTAAAAATGCACTCTGTTGCATTGACCTAAGCCCCTCAGATTATGACTGACCCACAAGTGAGTCAAGAATAGACTTAGAAGGGACAATGTTATGCGCTCTTTCCACAATTTTATTTACACCCAGTTTTGAATTCTGAACTTATGACACTTCTCTCTTTGACACTTCTCAACTGACCTCAAAGAAGGAAAACTCACTGACATGCTGAGTCCTAAAACTATTTCTAAAACAGTCGACAGAATACAATTTTCTTTTGCGATGAAACCTACCTGAACAACTACACTGAAACCAGCAAAATTTCCATGACATGTCTTCATCTACAGGTAAGACCGAAGCTCCGGATGTGTCGCATGTGAGTCTTATACGGACATATGGTAAATGACAGGACAGAGACATAAAATGGACACACAGTTCTGCTCAGATTTATGGACATGAAAATGAAGTGGCAGCAGATGTGTCTAGAGGTCATGTCCATGTTATGGTCTGGTGACTCCGCACTCAATAACACATGCTGATGGCTCCGATTTATAACATACCGACGGCTAATGCAGACACACAACATGGTTTAAAGGGCCTATATTATGCTAACCTGATCTTTTTTTTTTTTTTTTTTTTTTTGCATCTTTAACATTGTTACTTCAAAATGTTATTGATTATGATTTGACTTGTGTGTTGTTGTTTTTTTTTTCTCTAATTTGTGCATGTTTCCTCAGTGCTCAATACCGTTGCACCTACCTCTTGACACCATCTCACGGTAAGTACACCTCTTTGTTTTTAAAGTCTGTATGTTTTAAAGGCGCTGTACCTGACTTTTACTGTCTGAAAAATGCGAAAAACAGAACTAGTTCATTTTATGTGGTCCAAAGTTCTCTCCCATTCCCTTTTCATCCCAATTATTCACCACGATGAGTTTATAAGCATTTTTTTTTTACTTCAGAGGCCAACATGCATGCTAACAGTGCACTTCCTTATTCTATAATTAGCAGACAACACGCAGCAGACTTATTTTGATATCAAGAGTTGCTTGTACAGACTGTACTTGAGCAAGATTTAGCTTAAAGGCATGGAAAAATCTGGGTACAGGCCCTTCTCGCCAGGTGTACAGTAACTACAAGTGCAGTGCAGATCAGGAGTCGTGCAGGTCCCACAAGACGTGTGTTATCCACATGAAACTGCGTTGCTTTGGTGAAGTACGCACTTTTAGCAGTTGTAGTTGGTGTAACAGGCAATCTTCAAGTAACCCGCTCAAAGTGCATGCCGGACCCGCCTTGCAGTCAGTGTAAATCCGGCATTTAGGTCAATATTTACCTTCTCAACATGGCAACAAACGTCAACCAACTATTATACAAGAAATACAATAGTAAAATGTTGAAAAGAGTTCACATGCGTCAAATGTTTAAGGAAAGCTTATACATGTTACACAAATGCATGTTTTGTTTTATTGTATGTATCTTATTGTTTTAATAAATCCTGCTTTCAGTAGCTTTAAATCAATTCACAGTTTTTATAATTTGCCATAATTGTTATGGCGCCACTATTTCACAAACTGGAGGATTTCCCCAGCGGCTCGTCCAGTGAATTTGATTAGTAATGCCACATCTATCAAACACGGACAATATACCATACATATATATCTGCTAATAAAAACAGGTGCGACTGCTCAGACTGCTAAACGTTTGGCGGCAGAGTGGTTAGCTGTGATTTACACATGCAAGCGTCCATTCACGAAACCCACATTTACCTTGCGTCTTGCTAGCCTCTTTTCATTGACCCAGTGCTAAATTTGCACGCGTATCTCCTTCTGGATGGTCTCGCGGGTCAATTTGATCCATCCAAGCTGCAGCAGTCCAGGTTTGGCACCCCCCCGAGTGGAGGTTTAAATTGCCGGTCTCCTGGGAGTGCTTGTGGGGGCCCTGGGAGAGCACCTATCCGCGCACTGTTCATTTGGAAGAGATAAAATGCCTGCGTGAGTTATGTTTCAGCAGAACGCGAGATGCTGCCGGCAGTAATCGTGGCCATTTTATATGAAAAACAATGAGTGTCACCATATCATTTTAGCACCAATTTACTGGTGTGGAGAGAGAGCGGTCCCTTACTGTCAATAAAGACATGGCTCTGATATATCTGGAGGTGTTTTTGTTTGAGAGGAAAAACTGTACAATGCTCTGCCACAGTTGAAAAATATAAAAATGATAAAATATTGTTACATCTCTAACAAAACTGGGCCATTGCATTGGAGTTTGTCCAAACCTGTAGAATAATTTACTTTTAAAGAAAACATTTTATGCAATTTGGGGATATTTAGTATTAAAACATATAAGCATATGTTCAGAATTATATTAGATTTTGTCAATTGTAAATCTTAAAATGGGTCTAAACAGATAAAAATTTTGAAAAATGGACTGAAAATAGAAAAGCAATGGAAAAAATGGAAAGAAGAAAGAAAAAAAAAACATCTGATCAAGGCTATTTATCAAAATGTAATTTAAAAAAGAAATGAAATTAATTAACAGAACCAGGCATCGGCCATCTGAGTGTGCTACGTTTTTGTTTTGTGGTTGTTGTTTTTTTGTTTTGAAGAAAAATGAAAAAAAATAAAAAAAAATAAATAAATAAATAAAATAAAATAAAATAAATAAATAAACCAATATTTTTGACCCAGAGTCTGAACTTTTGTAATAGTAAGTAAGAGAAGTCGAGAAAAAAGAAAACTCAAAAAAGAGTACTCAACAATGCAGGATTACTATAACATGCATGAATAAATCTAAATACAACTCTGAGCAAGTTAAAGATGAGGGAACACAATTATAACAAAGTAAAAAACTCAAATTGCTCAGTTGATTTTAAAGGTTCCTTTTAAGGTGAACGTAATGTACTTTCAGTTGTGTGGGCCAATTTGCGTCCAGATAAGGATTACTGTGCATGTTTTAGGTTCACGGGCAAACCAATGCATCTAGAAAAAAAAACTTAACAGACGAAAGATTAACGAGATGTTTTGAAGCTGAGCCCCTGTGTCTTTTCATGCCTCTCAAGTCTTCCTCTGTGACCACTATTGAACATCCCATCTGCCACACATGGACACAAAAGAACCCATCCCAGACCAACTAATCCAGGTCCTAAAAGAAAAAGAAAAAACTCTTTAGGATCATTGAAAAATTGCAGAGTGGCAAATATGAAAATTAGGCCAATGACTTCTGTAGCTATAAGAAGCTATTGACATTCACAGGCACAGAAAATACATCATTTTACTTGCAGAGTTTAGGTGTGAGCTGCTCTGGGTGTCTGCTTAAAAGTCAGGGGAGAGTAACTAGAGAATTTAGCTGTGACGTCTCATTGAAGATATTACACTTCTATGGGCTATTCGTAACATAACAAATCATTTACATCACCATGTTACATTTTATTGTTTCTGCTCATGAAATTGCTGCACATTGCATCCGATTTGTGAAGCTGAAATCTATTGTTTTGTATCCTGCTCTTGTGCATTTATGGGAAATGGCTGTATGGGAGTACGGGTGAGGAGGGTTCGAATAGGGCCAGGGAGTGATCACTAAATTACTGAAACATGCATGGATAACATATAAAATCTCTTCAGTTGTTTTTGAAGTTATGTTAGTACAATGTTATAATATACATAATACCTCCTTTTTAAAATTATACTTATATTAATTGTTTTTCATTTATAGACTTACTAAGAGGAAAGGTTTTTACTCAGCTGCATTTATTGCAAAACTTAACATTGATTCTTACTGTGGGCAGGATCACCACAGATCTGACTTGTCCCTTGGCCTAGTAGTATAACCTGATTGTCTCCATGGAGAATATAATGCCATACTGTGGAATATTCCAAGCAACACAATTACATCTCTCCATGTACACATCTCCTTGTGGCACAACCAGTAAAGTTACTTAGACTTAGACTTAGACAAACTTTATTGATCCACAAGGGAAATGATTTAAACAAAAGTAACTTAAAAAGGTAGTTGTTTTCAGAAAAAGTAAGTAGCAAGTGTGGTGAGACTATGAAGGCCAGGTTAGACAGCAATATGCCTCAGTTTAGATAATTGTATGCCAAGGGAAGATGATTGCGTTACTATAGCTCCTTTAAGTTGATGTTAAACTGAGAGATGCACGTGGAGGATAAGTTACTTAAATTCTCTTACAGTTACTTAGCACAGCTTTAAATGGGCCATATTACGCTATTTTCTGATCTCTGTTGTAATGTTGTTTCCTCATAAAAAAAAAATACCTGGAGTTTTGTTTCATTCACATATGTTTAACACACAAACCCTGCATATTTAGGCTGAGTTCTTCTCTCAAACTGAAAACGCTCTTTTCCAGGAAGTGATCCACTATGTTTTTAAACTCCATACACCTTCACTAGAATTATTTGGCCAATTTCAGCCCTGGAACTGCTAATCTCTACTGAACAAAAGGTCAAATGTAGCTGTGAACTTGAAAACTACAGCTTCGTGACATCACAAGGTGGAACAGAGGATTTTGAGCTTTGGAGATGTAAACAGACTAATAATAAAGGGTTACTCAGACATGTGTGAGTGAAACAAAACACAGCTCCAGATATGTTTTTGATGAAGT
The DNA here is from genome assembly GCA_029959045.1 of Taenioides sp. WSHXM2023. Classification (NCBI taxonomy): domain Eukaryota; kingdom Metazoa; phylum Chordata; class Actinopteri; order Gobiiformes; family Gobiidae; genus Taenioides; species Taenioides sp. WSHXM2023. The sequence goes on along the minus strand of CM057100.1, from coordinate 9,965,673 downwards.
AGCAAGAATCAAACATGGCTTAAAGCTCACAAGAGTCAATTTTGTGTACTATAGGACATTTAAAGTGACTATAAGACCCATTCAATTATTCAGGCCTACTCATTCACTCTAATTCACGCAAAAAGTCCAAGTCACTGAAGTAAATCCTCCCTCCTGGTCCTCCAGAGCAGTGCGCTGTGCAGTGGACAGGGTGCTAACAGCTAGCATATGGAGCGGGTTATCACTTGTGGAGATGCAGTGTGTAGGGCTCCATGATCTCATTAGGCCCGTTGACTGATGGAGGAGATTTATGGAGTCTATGTGTGCCGCGCTTGTGTTCACCGGGAGAGCACAGGCATACAAGTGAAGTCTCCGCTCATTTTTCAGATTTCATTCAGTAGACTTGTTTGTACTTCTGGTTTAAATCAATTTGTAATAAAAATCGGTTGGATCTGACCAAAGTAGGGTTGTCAAATGTATAGAAAATCGAATACTAATTGATACTGAAACTGCTATCGAAACTACTATTTGAGCAGGTTTCCATGTTAAAAAAAGTGACATTCACAGGACAGAAATGAACCTTTCCTGAACAGCTTTAGAATGATTTTGAGCTGAATCAGAACAAGTATAAGAGCACATAGACTAGTATACGAACATGGACCACTGACGGATTACACAGATATAAGACCATGTGGTGATATAAAAGAACAATGTGTGTAGAATCCGTCAGTCGTCTAGGTAGAATCCATGGCAAAAATGTCTCCTTTTGCCAAAAAAGAAAGATGATTTAATGTTGAAAATTCCATTCCATTTTCTAAATAAAGTGTTCATTATTATTATTATTATTATTATTATTATTATTATTATTATTATTATTATTATTATCATAGTATAATATCAGAATCCCCATTGAGTATAAAGATATTCATACATAGCCTATAAGAATCATGTTCAGTACCTCGCTGAAGCGTTAGAAGAAATACAGTATATTAAACAATTCGCCGTGGTGCTCTCGAGTTTTTCGGTACATTCAAAAGCAGCTTGTAGGCCCTCAAACCTTAAGATTCACAGTTTGATTCCAGTTCTGGCCACCGCTGTTGTGTCCTCAGGCAAAACATCTTGCCTGCTAAAGCAGGTGTTGTGTAGATGATTGGTGATTGGAGGAGCCATAGGTGCAGATTGGCAGCCACATTTTTGTCAGTCTACCCCAGGGCAGCCGTGGTTACTCAGAGGAATAGACTCAATACTCAATACTGTTTCTGATGCCACAATAAAAAAACACTTTATTTTGACAATAGAATGTCAATTTCAACATTAAATCGTAGTACTTTCATTTATATTACCATGTCGTCTGTGTGTAGTTCAGGTATATTTGTTCTGATACAGGTTAAGATCATTTCTAAAGCTATTCAGGAAAGGTTCATTTCTGTCTTGTAAATGTGACTTTTTTTTTAGTATTGATACCTGCTCTATTGAGTATTGCATATCAGTAGTAGTTTTAGTATTGATTAGTTACTGATTTTCGATTCTTTTGACAACCCTAGTGGCTCCAGAAGCATTTTACAACCACCGAGTATAGAGTGAATGAATAATGCATGAAAATATATGAGACTGCTTCATTACTAAAAAACTATTATTTATGCCTGTGTATTTTTTATTTATTTATTTTTTCCTTCTAAATGCACCACTTCTTTCAAGACTTTTTATAATTACTAGTTCAAACATGACTTTAATGTTAATAAAATAAATTTTAAAAATGCCGGATGTCTGTTTTTACAAATCATCTTTTCAAATGAAGTCTTAATCTTCCAATCCATACCCCAATTCAATACCACATGTCTGACTGCGTATAAGACCTGCCAATTGCTCAAATCTAACCTTTGGACATCTCATAACCATCGCCGCTAATCTGCTTTCATGCAAGAAATTAGAATCCATCATATTTTTTATCCAAAACAAACCATATCCTGTCAAACTCCCAGTCCATTCGCTGCTCCCTCCCCTTTGGTGACCTTTTCCAGGGCCAGAGGTAATAAAAAATGAGGAGCCCGATGCTAAATGTGTTTAGATTTTAATTATCAGGCTGATCCCCACTGCAAATAACAGTACGGATCGATACAGGCAGCGGGGAAATATTCCATTGTGCATGCAGAGTGGGGATTAGACGCGTCATTGTCATCGCCACAGACAGAAATCAAATTACGCCTGATGACAAGTGGACATCGAGCGGAAATCGGACGGATACAAGGCACTGTTACAGATATGGTGCTACGGGGTTCTCTTTGTTTTCTCTTGTGAAGTCTTTGGGCTGGTTTGTGAAGTAATCTGAAATTTAGTTTCAAAATGTGTCTGAAATTTTGAAGTTAGATTTTAGAAGTTCCATTTAGTGTCTTTGCTTGACATTTGGTAATGGTCAGTTATTTGTGGATTTGGCTTTAGGTTGTTCCAAATAAAAATACAATGCCTCTCTATGATACAAGAGTTTAATGGATCTGTCCCTTACCTGAGAGAGGAGCACTAACACATTCTTAAATCCAAAAACAACCATTATAAAAGTTGCACCTCTGTCTTTTTGGCTAATTGAATACACCATTTCCAAACTGTGGACCGGGACACTTGGAAACCTAAAAAATGGGGTACCTGACTCTTTCTTGACAAAGATTCAAGTCAGCTGGCCTGGGGCAGACCACTGACTCCTCTGACCACCACTAACCTTCAAACTAGGCAAGGTGGGCGAAGTGTCTTGCTATTCCCAGCGACCCATCATAACCAGTACTAACCAGGCCCAGCCCTGTTTAGCTTCAGAGATCTGATGAGATTGGGCATTCACAAAGTGCTATGTCCCAATATAATATTAGAAGTCATATGAGAATGAGGAATCTCTGGGATATGGAATAATAGAATTTCCCACATGGGCACAAGGTCCAATATTGTAGAAGTTAATTTTTTTTTAAAGAATACTGCAAGGCAAAAATTGGCTAAATGTTTCAACATGTCATGTTGATTAAATAAATTCTAATAAACACTACAACCGCTTATGTTTGTGTGCCAACTGAAACAACACTACAACAATAAGACATGTGTACCTTGTTTGGTTCTATAATAGCCCGCTTAGCTCAATAATCTCTTGAAATAATTCAGATCAAGATGTCCGATTTGTGAGTGAACTGTGTCACAGACTAACCTGCAGAGGCTCAGAGTGCTGCATGTGTCCTAATGTTTCTACAGCTAATCCAGCCCAGCCCGACAAAACAAAGGTGCTCATTTGGGCTGAGGGTGAGTGGCTTGGGACAGGCCAGAGGTGAGGTCTCAGTTCAGCCAAAGGGACACATTCCACACATTCAGTCCAGTCTACATCAAACCTCAGCATTTGGATCCAAATGATGAATATAAAGTACAAAAATGGGTTATGTTGCAGGTTCCAATTATTTCACTTTCAACCAATGAAGTATGGTCTTACATGGAGGAGAAGGAAATTCAAACAAGCTGATTTTTGCACTCTGGTAGAGCAGGCGGTGTACCGACCATCCTCCGCACACACAGAGCCCAGCGGCCAATGAAAAACAGCAGAGGAGGCATCTGGGCCAAAACTTTCTATCTTTGTCTTTTCACAAGAGAGGAGGTATTAAAAGATACCATATTAAATACAGATACCATAAATTGAATAGGTATTAAAAGATATCTTGGTATTGCCATGGTTAGTTGCTAAGGTGTGGACTTCTAGCCTCACTGTTAGGTTGAGTCCTTATCTTTCAAAATCTCACACAACTGGGAAAGTCATGTAGTGTGTCTCCAGCAATAGAGAGGTAGCACTGCGACAATTCTGTTAGATTTTTAATATATATTTTTTTTTTCCTTTGGTTGTCAGGGTGACTTTTTAACACCAGATGGAAAATGTTAAAGAGATAGATGGCTGGAGCGCTCGCTGGATCACCACTAAGTGAAATAGCGTCAGGTGCTCTTCAAATAGATCCCGAGTGAGTAACTTACTAAATAACATAAGAGATCCAAGGCACTCCGATATGCTTTGCTATTATTTTATTTCTTTGTGTCAAACGCCAACACTTCGACTTGCGTCTTCATCAGGGCACCCTGATGAAATGTTTATTAATATACATTGTCCTTGTTGAATAAACTCATAAATTATGCATAGTTTTATGATGACCCTGTGGTCTGCCTGTGGGTTGGGCCTGCTAATCGGGTACCTGGGCTCAGTGTCCCTGTGTGTTTAAAAAGCCCATCAGTCATGTTTGTTCATGTTTGTCCTCTCCTTCCCCCCATGATGCCCACGATCTCTGGAAAGTAACTTGAGGTGAGGATGTGGTTTTGTTACATCTCTGTGGTAGAGCATCCAGGAATCAAACCTGAGCCCTAACCACTCTGACACACAGTTACATTGTCAGAGAGCTGCATGTCTCATTTCTTATGTTGCCCACGTCAAAAAAGTGATCAAATACATCCTGTACTTACATTTTCACAATTACATGTCTGCTACTTGTTTTATCTTGCCATCATTAATTTACTCAAAGAGCTTAATCCAGTGTGTGCCATATATCTTCTGAAAAGTAGCACTCCACTCATAGCCGTGAAACTCAAGTTGACACAACATAATCCATGCATCAAAGCGTTATCTTTCACGTTGTTGCCCAACTTAGAACAATTATTTGCTCAAAATATTCCGCCCAAGTTTTGCCTGTGCTTAAGCGTCTTAGCATCCAATGTTAGTCCCGCTTGTTTGTGCAGGAAGTCTGTGTCTAAAGCGCTCTGTCTTTCATATAAACAACAGGTAATTACAGCAGGACAACCCGGGCCAAAGCCTTAAATATACAGTTAGCTGGATTGTGTCTTTTAAGCTACGTTCCCATCCAAATGCTAGCTAAGCCCCCCGTAGACGTCTTTCCTGACTCACCAAATCCAATCATTTTACATTGTTGCCCAGTGGTATGTCTAGCTTTTGTCATTTTGTACCTCCAACAGAGCTTTGGGAAAGTGGCTGACGCGCCTTCTCATGCCGTTAGCTACAGACTAACTTCATATTATCTTGGGTTTATGAATGTTCCTAAGCCGACCTGCGCGTTCTGTACGATGACACGCAAAACAAAAGGAAAGAATTTGACCGAGCTCAAGATGACTTGATGATTTTTAGGCCGTCTAGTCTTGTTATGATGAGTGAATGATGAATCAACCTCACTATGAAGTAATGAACTGATGTGTAGGCGAATAGTTGTTGGGTTAGACACATTGTAAACCCGATTCTCCAAATATGGATGTACGGATGTTCAACAAACAAAATAGTCAGAATGAAAATTCTCAGTAATGTACTTTTTAAATTCCCTTTTTTATTTAATTGTTAATTAATATACGTTGTCCCTGTTAAATAAAAAAAAATGTGGCTTTTTTTTTTTCTTTTTTTTTATTAGTTTAAGTAAAAAACCTGAAATTATATTACATATTTTTTGTTTGCTTGTTTTTTTTTTTTTTTTCATTTTTTCATTTTTAGGCAACCTAAAAATGATTAGTTAAACATTTGTTAGTCATAGCATAATTGCCTAATTCAAGGTTTTTAGCTGCGTATGTCATTTAGATGACTGGGGAGGTTTGTGTTTCCTGTAAAAATTGTTTGGATTGGGTTGTGCCTAAACCTACACCTACTGACGCAGCAGAGTCTGGAGAGAAGAATGGGACTGAAAACTCAATTTGGCCAAAAATGTACTTTTTGTTTTATTTGACAAAAGAACTCTCCCCTTACAACATGAACATTACAGTTTCTCTTCACATTGACTTTAAGTGTTTACCTCACCTTCAGTCAGATCAGCTCAGTTGATTAATCCTCCAGCTAGCTACTCCTGTCAAATGTACATCTCAAGATCCAGAGAAGATTCCATAGAACTCAATTCTTGGTTCCTGGTTTGACAATTGAAATGCTTCCAAAATAGATGTGTGTACCATGCTTTAATTGCTCAACTAAATATGTTTAAAAAATAATAATAAAGTTCTCCATTGGCCAATCATTCAGCTTTGAGTAACTGACCAAAGTGAGGCTGCCAGTCTGCCCAACCAACCACCAACACCACAACAAGTTTATGACCACTTTTCACAACTTGTAACAGTAAAGTAACAACAACTAGCATGTTAATGTGAACTTTCTGATTATCAGAATGCACTCTCTAAAAATGCAGACAGCACACAGCAGACATAGTATTTTGACCTTAAGAGCTGCTAGGGCCTTTGCAGTAATTAAAACAAGTGGACTAATACATCTAAACAAAATAATGAGCAGATATTGAGAATTCAAATATTTTTTACTCATATAATTCAAACTGTTGGACATCACTGCCCAGGCCTAACACTGTACAGAGGAAACCACCTCCAGACCCTGATCTCCACCGAATCCTACACACCCACCCCCCTCTCTACGTATGACCTATAGTACTGGTACTCCACGAGACAAAGACCAAACATTTTTCACTGTAACACATGAAGCTAGCACTGACAACCCAGACCTAGCATAGCTGCTATGGTGACGCACTATTCGGATGGCGCTGGTCCTCCGCTGACCCAAGACGCGGTCAGCTTCAAAGGCCGACACACATCTGGTAGTGCTGCGGTCCCGGGGGCAGGTGGACAGAGAGGTCTTCATTTCAGCAGCGTGGCCGTGTCGGAGGGGGTGTGGGGGTGTGTTGATGGGGGACTGAGGGGGCTACTGGAGGGTTAGCGGATACAGAATCAAAGTTACCACAGCAAAGGGAGGACCGGGCAGGGACAAGATGGCTGTTTCCTGCACCAATGTGGACAAATTAACCATGTCATTAATCTTTGGTTTAGAGGCGAGGGAGCGTCTACCAGGGATAAAAGGGTTGGACAGAAATGTTTTTCTGGCAAATCCAAAATCTGATATCTCTATTTTTGTTATCAGTCTGGTCCCCACTACCTCTGTCACGCCTTGAGTCCGACCAAATGTGATTTCCCAGAGATTCGAGATCAGATTTGACACATGTGAAACAAAGGAGCTCATTGGTCATCTATCATCGAAAACATAACGTTCCATCATCAAAAACATGCCTGAAAAGGTTTTCTCGGGCCGTTTGAACCCTCCTTACAGTTAGCTGTAAAATTTTGTGCAATGCTTCACCCACAAGCCTACGTCACCCATGCTCCCACATGACAATTCTCCAGAAATATACAAAAACATAATACAAAACTGTACACAACAACTTCACAAACCTGGTGCGATGTGCAGTTGTTAGTTGTGCACGCTGATTGTGTTGTAATAGTGCTCTGAAGGGGGGGTGACTTGGCATAGAGCGCAAAGGTAGGGAGTGTCAAAATGAAAGTGAAATTTATAAAACATGTTAATTTGTTGTTTTCGGTGAATACAGCATTTTCAAAACAATAGTAACATAGTGAGCTAAATATTGTGTTTGCTAGAAGTGTAATACCCGCTCTATAACAGAATTTAGTAATTATCTCATTGATTCTGCAGATTATCTCATTGATTCTGCAGAAATATGTGATGTTTTTCTGTTTGTTTTGATACAGACGGACTATAAGTGTCCCTGATTGGCTAATCCACTTGTCAATCATGCAGAAATGTGGAAGGGCTAAAGAGATTTTGTGTCAACATTTTTGTCAGTGGACAGGCCTGATCATAAGCTTTCAACAACAGTTTAGGGCCACTTGGGTCCTTGTGATTCTTAGACCTGAATTGAGTTTCAAAACAGCTGACCAAATAAAAACATGTAAAGGTCCTGCGCTAAATTTTTCCCTATTTATTTGAGTAACATTTGTCTTGCCCCAGTACATATATATTGCATAAACAGTGCTGTCTGCATCCAATTAGAAAGCAATTTTTAGTCCAATACTCAGGAAATGCACGTAAGCATGCTTGTTGTTGTTAGCTTAATTGTCACAGCAAAACTACGCACTGGCCTCTGAAAGTTGTGAAAAGTGTTTCTAAATTCATCCTGGTGAGTAATTAGGATGGTCAGAATGCATAAGGTAAGTGAGGAATAACTTTGGACCTCTGCAAAATGTTTAAAAGGAACTGGTTCTGTTTTTCACAGTAAAAATCAGGTAGACCTACAGCATAGTTGTAGACTTTTATACTTATTATTAGTTAGCAATATTTCTTTCACATTTTGGATGTGTTTTGAGCTTTTACGCAAGAACATGTCATTATTTACCACTGACACTGAAATAACCTTTACTTTTATCACTGCTAAAATTCCAAATGTGGTGTCATCTGTGCAACTGCACATTTAACTTTCTTTTTTTTTTTGTTTTAGTTACATTTTTGAACACACTCAGTCAAGTTTGTGCAGTCGATGAAATCAAATACAGACAGTAACTTGACTGGGCAACGTGTATGTGAAGTGTTTTGCTCAAGGACACAACAGGATGCTCAAGTAGGCTACAGTGGGAGTGGGTTTCATTCCACAAACAATATATTTCTCAGTTGATTAAAATATTATATAACAAGACATTTTGAAGTTACTTTTTTTGCTATATTCTGCTTTTTATTAATAAAAATCTGAGCTACTATCAGTTATAGCACGGTAGGAAGCTCCAGAAAGTCGATTTTGCATAATACCCCTCTTTAAAATGCAATTATAGGTAAGGATTTGTGCGCAGGTAGAAAATGTGTAAAAATGTATTTGCGTGTGTGTGTGTGCGAGCTCGTCTAACCTTGTTGACCACGGCCGACTCCTCCGCTGCAGATTGCTGGCAGGGCGGGGGTCAAAGGTCAGGCCTCAGGGGGAATAGTCTCTTTAAAAGGTTATCTGGCCCTCCGTTTGCCACTCTCTGATGTGATTTCAGTTTGTAATTGTGTATGATTGAAATAATATATCATATCAAACAAGCTCTGGGGGTCACCTTTTTCCCAGGCTTTCCCATTTTCGGTCATCGGAGACAAGGAAAACATTGGAAAAATAATATTGACATTGGTTTAAAATTCTGGAAAATCTGAATTTGATTTGGGAAAGTTTTGACGAGCTAGTAAGTACATGTGGATCAGTTGATTTGTTTTATAGTTTTGTTACTATGGAAACGTCACATATTTGAGATCTTGAATGTGTTTTAATGTTGTTTCTTCACCCAAAAACATAAATAAAATAAAATGAAATTAAAAATGATCTTCAGAATGCTTCCACTCGGTTACCTCATTGTGGTGTAAGGTGGTAAAATCCAGAAATTGCACCTCCATGTATTTTAAGTTAACTTCAATTGCAAAGGTAATTGGCATCTCAACTACGAAGCCAGCAGCTATTTTATAAGCCTCATTTGAGCTGCTTCACGGCAAATCTGTTCAGCCTGATTTTTTGCACAGAATCTGGAACTTTTGTGCACAATCTGGAATGGTTTACTTTTGCACATACACTGGAACTATTGAATAGCAATGCTAAAATGTATAAAAGCTGTTAAAACACATCAAACTGACAATATAGGACCTCTCAAGATAATTAAGTTGCAGTTCATATTTTCTTTGTATTTTTGTAATTTTAGCATGTCTCTTATTCAATAAAATTAGAAAAAAAAAATTGAAATACTAGGGACAACAACTACATTAATAAGTCATCCACTCAACTAAGGAATCATATTTTATTTCCCAGGTATATTTCGGTTGAATAGAGTAAAAATACATATTCAAATATAGCATTTTTTTAATCGTGTGAAATAATAGGCTCATTAAAGGTGCACTGCGTAACTTTTCAAGTGGAGTTATGCCATTTCGTTGTCTCCATGGAGATCTTCCGGAAGTTGCTGTGGACGCCGCCATCATGATTCGGGGTTGTATTATTTTGTATGGGGCTGCCGGTCTTATTCAATACGGACAGCAAAGTATTAAATTTAAAGCCTCAGAGAATCGGTGCAGTGTGACTTGTCTGTGTACGTGAAAATTATGAACCGACTTTATGTCATATTTATGATGCAAAACCTTTCCCAAATTCTCCATTGACATGAATGGGATTCTCGTCTAACCAGAAATGCTGCCACAAAAAAAAAAAAAAAAGTGTAGTTTAGGAGCGTTTAGAAACAAAAGTGGGATAAGGTTTATAGCTTTGCCTGGAATATTCCATAGTATGCCATTAAACATCTACCTTGCTGTTTTTCCTTTCAGGTGTGTTTATTGCTCAACAATAAAAGGTTGGCTCAGCTTGTCTCCATGGAGAGCTAACCTTTATTTAATCAGGAAAGTCCCATTAAGATGACTTTTTCAAGCAAGTCCTGGCCAAGACAAGACAACATATGTTTAATGTCATACTATGGAACATTCTAGACTAGGCAATAACATCTCCATGGAAACAAGCAAGTGTCCTTCACCTCCACCAGAAAAGTTGGACAAGCATGGACCTTTTAATAGAAAGTCGCACCGTGCATCTTTAAATGCATCATCAAAAGTCCTTGAACTATTTAAATTCTGAATTCCAGTCAGTTATTGTTTTATCTTCTCAGTGCAAAAACAATCATTAAAGAATAAACTTGAAAAAACACAACATATATTACCTTGAATGCAACTTCGGAGATGCAAATACAATAATTACCCTGCACGAAAACAAACCCCAAACATCAAATCAAAAACCATTCGTCGAGACAGTGCTTTCTTTGTTCAAGTCGCACGTGGGCTGGTTCTTCCTGCATTAGCCGGGCTCTCCATCTGCCTATGTGGAGCCCGTAAGCCCGATCAGCTCTGCGCTCCTTGTCCAACCAAAGCTCCGCTAAATCCACCCGAGCCTAATGTTTATCCGATGTGAAAATAATTACTCAAAAGTGTTTTTTCTTAATCCCAGTAATTAGAACGCTGAAAAAAAAGGCAAGAGCCGTGTCACCGTAGCCTTGGCGATTGACTTCCCGGTGGAGGCTGGGTTCAGGTGGAGATGGGAGGGGATGAAGGTTAGATTAGGGCCTAATCCGGAGAGCAGCACAGTCTAATCTGTTATGATACAAGGATGATCACTTAAAAAGGTCTGGATCCAGGACTGGGCTACTCCACCAGGACCTGACTTAAAACTGCTTATGGTGGCTCCGGCAGCTGCTGGAGTAATGTCACTGTCACTCGCCTGGTTAAACTATAGGCCGGCTTTGACTGGAGGAACATGTTGGTGTGCGCATGGTAAAAAAATAAGTAGGTTTGTACCCAGATGTGGTTAGCATTGGAATGACTCAGTTATGTATACATTGTACAAGTGACAAAAGCTTTAGGTTGACAATATGAATAACGATTTGAACATTTGTGTTTCTTGCACTGTTTCTTTAGATATCATTTCGATTTTCTCATTTTTGTGTGCATTCTTTGAAAATACCACACTGTGTGCATTAGGCTACTTGATGTTTTTACCCTTCCAGTCATAATAAACTAAAATAAAGGCATATGTTTTAGTGAATGGATGTTTTCATTGACCTAAAAAACCTTGAAAAACGTTCTTCTGTATGCGGGCTTGGACCTCCGCAAACCTGACTCAAATGTGACGCCATGGAAATGCTTTTGGCAATATTGCTTTCAGTATGCTCAACCATATGCCATAACTATAGCTATGTTTATGGAGAACGTTATATTTTCATGAAGTCACACAGGTGTCACCAAAAACTCTTACAGTTACTCTTACAAACATAGCTAGTACATTTTAAACAGTTTTTAGCGGTCCAAAGTTATTCCTCACTTACTTACTGTGCATTCAGAGCATCCTAAATATTCACCAATATAAGTTCATAAGTGCTTCTTAATAATTACATGCAGACAGTAAACATCAGACTGCTTATACAATCTGCAGATATATTCGTGTATGGAATAGAGAAGGTGTTTCCTGATCGAGAGAAGAACTCTGCCTAAATATGATGGGTTAGTGTGTTAAACAAGCAGTAGTTAAACAAATACAATATTTTGTTATAATACAGTGAGTTCATGGGTCTAGTCAAAAATAAAAATGATCAGGTTCCATATTTGTGCCTTTACTTTTTGGATATTTCATGGCAAAGTACAATGTTATTAATAGGGAAAACTGTCTCTTGCCCAACATCTAAGAGTGTATCACATTCTAGAGTCTGAAAACCACCAATTTAAAAAGTTGAACGATGCCATATTGGTTTGTATACTTCCTATTCCTATTTCAAACTAAGCAATCTATCCTCTAAGTGTACTGTACAGTCAGCTAATGGTTAATAACTCATAAAGCCACTTGAACTGCTTGAGAATTACTCAAATAAATTGTAATGTACCCGAATTCCTTCTTCCTGTGAACAGAGTTGGAGAACCACTTTACCACCACGCTGGTTCATTGTATCAGTTTACAGTAGTCTTATTTTTTGAAGAGTTTAAAATGCTTGTCTAAATCTGACCCCAACCTAATGTGTTGATTGGAATGCATCAATATCTGCAGATGGGTCCCTGAGTTCTGTTTTGTGATTGCACATTGCTCGTTACAAGTTGAAGGATGGGTCAAATGCGAACAAATGTGGGTCAAATGCGAACAAATGTAATCATAGAAATGTTCTGTTTAAGAATGGTGGAAACCTCATAGAATTACAAGTTGGAATTGACCGTGTGGTGTTTCCCAGTCTTTGTTGAACCTCATATTGGCCTAATTCTTAATCCCAAACCAACACAAAGCGTCACGTTACATTTTAAGCATTTTAAATCCGACTACATCCGAGAAAAGCACAGAGCCATTCATCAGCACAACATGTATTTGAAATGATTTACCACTGAAGTAATGGACGGAGAAAGACGTCTTAATCTGCGCTGGTTTTCCATTGAGGCCGGAGCGGGCTTACAGTGGAAACCTGTTGTCATCCGCTAAAGCTCTAGATCAACATGAGCTCTGAGTGTGTGGGGGATCTGCGGAGTCAGGGGCCCAGTGTGGTGGCATCAGGGGCCCCGTGTGGAAATCAGTGGACAGAGAGAGACACAAAAGGTAGCATGGCGAGTGTGTTTCAACTACTTTGTTATTTTTAAAGGGCCCATATTACCCTATTTTCTGATCTATGTTATAAAGTTGTTTCCTCATCAAAAACATATCACATATCTCCAGCTCCACTGTGTTTTTAAAATCCATACACCTTCACTAGAATCATTTGGATAATTTCAGCCCTGGAATTACCAATCTTTACTGAACTAAAGGCAAGAAGAAAGCTGTTAGCTGTTGTTATGACATTACAATGTGGAACAGAGCATTTTGAGGTTTACAGATGTAGATTATGCAAACGTGTGAATGAAACAAACCACAACTCCAGGTATGTTATATAAAGATTGTGTATTTTACTTCTTTGGGGTAGTAACTGCTTACACATAACATAGATCACTTAGATGTTACCTTTTATTGATTTTTTTTAAATGTTATATTTGGCAAAAACAACATATTAACATGTTTTATAAGTTTCACTATTTTTTTTCCTTCCTTTCGTGCTAAGTCACTCCCCCTTCAGTGCACTATCAAAACACAATCTGCCTTAAAAGTTCCAGCTGCTTTGTAACACACAAATACCTGATTTTTACCATCTTAAAAACGTGGAAAACATAACTAGTACATTTTTAACAGTTTTTAGCGGTCTAAAGTTATTCCTCATTTACCTTATGCATTCAGAGCATCCTAATTATTCACCAAAATGAGTTTATAAGTGTTTCTTAATTATTAGACGCTGACAGTGAACATTGGACTGCTTATACAATCTGCAGATATATCGGTGTATGGAATAGTGAAGGTGTATGGAATTTGAAAACACAATGGAGCACTTCCAGTATTATCACATGACGTCACAAGGTGGAACAGAGTGTTTTCAGTTTGAAAGAAGAACGCAGCCTAAATATGCAGCGTTTGTGTGTTAAATGTGTGAATGAAGCAAAACACAACTCCGAACATGTTTGTTATGTGGAAACAACATTATAACATAAACCAGAAAATAGCGTAATATGGACCGTTTCCATCAACGGACTGCTCATACAATATATTTGTACTAGCGCAAGACAAATTTTGCTCAAATACATGGAAAAAAACTCGGGTACAGTCCCTTTAAATGTGCACTTTTACCTGCATGTACTCTTTGCAACACAATTTAGCAAAATAAAACATCTCCTTTTCACCATACCACCCCCGTTAATCCACATTATTTATTAACACTGATTCATTGTTGACTTGTGCGCCTCACCTGATCAGAAACAGCCACCGCGCTCGTAATTAGTTGCATATTTACCCGCCTGCTTTATATGATAATACGGCCATGAAATCAATTTACGCATATGCTTATTGACATTTTGCACCGCACATTGATCACATGGACGGTCAGTTGCCTAAAAGCGCTTCATTACGCTGTTTGCTGTATTTTAATATGCCTGACTAGCTGCCATTTTGTTTTACTGGCCAGGACTCAGACCCTTCTCGAGAGCTGTTTAGTGTCTATTGATTATTGGCAATCAGTGCCGGGCTGATCCATCGAGGGAGGGCGACATTCGAATGGAAGCTAAGCAAATTCATGACTTCTCTTTTACTTTTGTTAAACAACCAATTTATATTCACTAATGGAAGGTGGGGTCAGATAATGGCGACATAATTACAGCTGTCTCGGGTATGCTAAATCAGTAGCGTGCGGCGGGCTACTTGTGACGCTTGTAGCCAGTGCAAATTATGAATGGGCAATCCAATACCATTATATAATTGATTTTTTTTTTTTTTTCTCAGTTCCAGTTTTGGTTCACTCTGTCGACCGGTGATCAGGTGATTTGGCATGTGTATAGGGATTATTGTGAGTAAGTGTCTTGCCCAAGTACACAAGTCTCACAGGTCTTTTTGAACAATTTATTGTTGTCAATCTACTGCTGGTGTACTATGCTGGTGCAACACTTTAATTTCCCTATCATATCTTATTTTACCATGTTAATTTCCAGGTTAGAGATACAGGACTACATTCATACCATACTCCATACAGCTGTACAACAACTCACCCTTATGTAACAGATAATACTCCCTACAACTATACAACAACTCAATCTTAAGTAACGGATAACCTTATGCCCTGTCAATCAGCATATCATTGCACTGCTGTGTCTCTTGTATATAGCTGTGATTTTATATTTTATTTTATATTTTATTACTTATTTTTTATTTTATTTTGACTTGTACAGATACATTTATTTTTATAATTATGTCTCATTTGACACATGTCTCTTGCTCTTTTTTGCTATACCACCTATTTTTGTTGCTCTCTGTTATTATGTTATATTGTGATGAATGAGCTACTGTATCCAAATAATTTCCCTTGTGGATTAATAAAGTTTGTCTAAGTTTATTGTTCATTTGTATGCTGATATTGTGGCGAGTTGTTGCAAGACACTTTCACACTAACACAAAGGTTGTCAGTTCGATCCCCTGCTGTCATGTGATCGGACACACCTCCTACCTTTGCCAGTGAAGTGTGTTATTTGCTGGTGGTCGGGGGGGTTGTGTGCCCCAGGGCAACTTTTGGTACAGGAATTAATTAGAGCTGTTGCCTATAGCAACACTTCTCAACTGGTCTAATTCAAAATATTAAAAATGTAATAATAATTTTAATGATTATAAAAAATAATATTATAATAATGTAATATTATATACATGCATACATGCCGGAAATGTTTCACTTTATGGCATTAAAATAATTGCTCTCGATGGAGACAAGCAGGTGACGTCATCGGAGGACGCAAGCAAGTCTCACAATTAAGAATTTTTGAAAAACAACTGTAATTGAATAATAAGCAAGATAGATAATGTCATACTCTGAAACATTGCTGATTTAGTAATAATATGGCCCAAGACCTCCTGAATATTGTTCTGACACATTTTTTTTTAATCTTAGCCCATCAGTTAAGTACCACTGTAAAATGGCATGTTCTATGTTTTTATTTTACATAATTAGAAATAGATAATTAAACTCTAATTTGAAAACAGGAGGTGAAAATATGCTTGCTAACTGTCTACATGCTAGCAGGTGTTACAGCCTTGTTAGCTGCACCTGACTTCACACAATGATGCCCTCTGCCGTCTTTGTTTCGTGGAACTTAAAAAACTGAGCATTCCAAGTATGGCTGGGGAGGGGGGACAGTATTTAACGTCGCACTCCTCCAAATCTCCATCCAAATAAACGCACAAACACCCCATCTTCCGCCCACGTCCAGCACTGACCACATGTGTCTGTTTACCACTTTATTTACTGCGGATTAGCCTCGAGCTTTTGTCAAAACGTCCATAATGGGGGCGTGATTACCGGTTGGGCGACTGACTGTTTTGGGGGTTTTTTTGTCTTTTTTGCGTGTGTGCCGTGAAGGGCATGTGCGCTCTCTTTTTGTCGGAATATAAAAGAATAAATACCCCGCTTAAATCCGAGGAGCTGGCACGGCCCGCTCTAAAGCCTCCTCTCAGTATTCAACGCTGCTCCCCTCTTTGCAGCTCTACCACCGTCCTGGAGCTGTGCTGATGGAGCGAAGAGGGGTGGAGCGGGGGATACGGATAGGGCCTGGTCCGTTTGATGTGTTGATTGGGAGAAGAGTGAGGACAGCAGCTGCACTGGGAAAAAAAAAAATAAAAGAAAAAACCCTTGGGGACGGTTGCCTTGATAGCTAAATGAAGACCTCTAGTGCTTTCTTGTTAGCTGCGAAGGGTCCGCCGGCCTCCAGCTGAAGCGCAATTAGTCGACGGCGGCGGATTTAGCTGTCCGGCGCGGGTTGGCGTTAGCAAGCTAGTGCCCCGGGCCGTGTCCTCGCCCCGCCGGCCCTTTCCGTGGCCTCTTTACCACTACAGAGGACACGGATATCCTTCGTCGACTGATCCCGGCGGCATTCGCGATACAGCTGCGCGCGTCTGATTAGAGGTAGCTGCGTAAGCTAACCAGTTTGGGAGAAGGAGTGATTTCTTTCAGATCTTGGTTTGTAGCTGTTTGGGTCTGACACATAAAACAGTGGAAAATTCTCCCCAGAGTTGCAGCTCGCCCATCAGTCACTGGCTAAATCCGGGCTGTCTGCGGAGGCCTGCTGGCACTCCGACAGCGCGCGATTGATCACTGCTCCAGCTTATGTTTAAGAGAAGCCCAATTTGTAGTCCGTATCAAGTCACTCGCACAAGTAATTCCACTTTTGGCTGTCAAGAGTTGCAACTGTTCTCGCTAGCTGAAGCATTTTTCATCTAAAGTCAAAGCAAAAACAGATTGGGAGAATTTCCTCGGGTCACAAACGATTAAGAAGGTATCCAAATAAGTTGTAAATAGAAAGTGGAAATTAAAAGTGGATTTGGTGTTAATTCTTTGGGTAATGCTGGTGTTGACAATGTTTCTGTTGCAAAATGTGAATTTTTTAATCCAGCTCAAAAGGTACGAGTCATGTTGTAATACCCTGCACTTTCCAATTGTATTATCTACTGTAGGTAAATAAAATACATTTCATAGGTAGTTTTGTGCGTAGACAATTATATTATGGATTGAGAATCAGAATGACACAAGTGACATAGTAAAGAAGTCAAATGAAAACGGTGAAAACGGCTATCTTACTACAAAGTTATTACTAAAATATTCAGAACCATTTTAGGGTTGTTGATTTTAAAAAGTACTTTACAGAAAAAAAAAAAAATCAAACTTTGGACTTTTCTTAGTTCAGCAATGGTTTCATTCATAGAACTACAACTACATACAGCTTTTGACACCTATTTTTCAGGTAATTCAAATAAATATTCTTATTAATTTGAATTAGCCATTTGTTTTTTACACTAATTCTGTTGTAATGTTCTGGCAATGGATTTAATATACTGTACATATCTGTGTTACTCAAAATCATCTTATCCCTAAACTCCTAGGCTCTTTAATTAATAATATTAAGTTAACCCTACAGATCAAAATAGCAAATTCATATTTCCAACTCAACTTTTTCTATTATCCAGTATCCCAAGCAGTCCACATGTATTCTATTATCTGCCCTATAACATATATCAATTTTTCAATTTTTGCTTCTTTGACAAAACATCTGAAACTCCCAAAGACAAACATATGCATTTGCCCTCGCTCCCAGCTCTCCTCTCCCCGTCCTTCTGCTGCTAATGCCACCGCTGCAATGCAACATGGGAAGTTTGTGCCACTGCATGATGAAGCCTTCTATTTATATTAAAATGAGTCTGCTCCTCGGGGAGATATAGAGGGGGAATGGGACAACAAACACAGCTTTAGAGACCAGAGTGCGCGAGTGTGTGAGAGTGGGCCGATGGTGACAGCAAAAAAAAACAAAAAACGCCTCCTCCAGTGTGCACCCAAAGGACCCATGGAAAGATGTATTATATGGACAGTGGCACCGAGGAGGACCTGGTGGGCGTATCGGACATACTACGCGATAAAACACCAGTCATGGTAATAAATAAGACAGTTAAATCTGTAACCATGACACTAACCCGTAATTTTTGGTTTTGTTTATAGGGCTGCACAATGAAAAGCAATTAGCGTGGTTGCGATTGTCAAATCACAAAGCCTGCAATTATTTAGGTCATGGGGGAAAAAAAAAAGATTGGCCCACTACAGGACATACTCTGAAATGCGTAGGATTCTCTTATTTGTTTAGCAGTTCAGATTTCAGTTTCTTTCAAAAGTTAATGTTCCTGGATGTGTTTAAAATGCGCAATGTTGGCTAAATCCTGATTTGAAAACATAAATCGCAAATTTAATAGCTATATTTGTTTGAAATATATCAACGATCCTATTTATAATATTCATTTGAATCCAGATCACATTTTAAACCAGCTATTGTCGCTTATACTGTAGCTGACACTATCATCTAGCGAACATAACACTATCCTTCGAAAACTCATGATTACGCAATGATGCAATGACATCTTCCGAACAAATCCAAATCAAAATGAGTAATTAATCAGTAATTTCATAAATAAAAATTATATTTACATATCAGAAGCAAGTCCCATAAAAACAGACAGCAAGTTCTGCCAGTGGAGCTAAAGCAACACTCAAACGAAACACCAAAACCTTGCTAGAAGAAAATGCAGCTACAGTTAAGAAACACTGAAACCAGTACAAATATTCTAACTCAAGCCAATTTATCTAGATCTAATAAGTACATAACTCAGCTAAATATGACAAATAAAATGGCAGCTCCTCCTCCACTAAGCACCCAAAGGATCCATGGAAGATGTACAATACTACTACGTTCGGTGACACTAAGGACCCACTGGTGGGCGGATCGGACACAGAATACAATAAAGAAAACAGTCACAGTAGTAAATTAAGCTAGTTAAATCCACAACCACAACAATCTCCCGTAAAATGTCTGTTTTTTTCACCGTTAATGCATTGACCAATAGTGAGAAGTGTGGGCTGACCTGTGATGGATTGCGGAGTTTTACCGTGTTTGCGCTGGTACTTTGTCAAAGCCGCTCTTTGTTAGTTTATTGACTACTGTCGCTATACTGTTTTCCAAAGAACGGTGACACCCAAAAGGACTATGGGTATTATAGAGGTGGTTATATTTCAGACAGGGATGGTTTGTGTCATGTTACTGTTGAAAAAGTGGGACAGCCTTTACAAAACAAGATTAAGAAGAGACTGGACACACATTGTAAAAACATCTATAAAATCCAAGGTTTTGCTAGCATTTGTTTTTCAGAATAAAAATCTATTCTATTCTAGTCTATTTTTCCCACCTTTTTTTGTCAGGTACTTTTACATTACCATTTTCATACATGATTTTACCATAGCAAATGCATTACTTGGCTAACCATAGTTTTCTCATTGTGTTCCATTCTGAGAAAGTCCATATTGTATTGCTGTTGTTTTCTCTCCAAAAATCTAATGTCAATCAAAGAAAGACTTAAACTATACAATTAATTTGCATTTCAACATTTTTTTTTTTTATATTCTTTATCCTAGTGCACAAGATGTCGATTTTATTTTAACATTAAATGCCCTTCCTCTTGCAATTTAGCAGAAGGCAATCCAAATTGTCCAGATAATAAGTAAAAAAATAACACAGTTTTTCCCGCCCTTTAAAAAACACATAGTATTCCATCATTTTGAAATAACAGGAGTTGTCCTTTTCTGTTCTTTTCTTTTTTTCACAAAAACCTTCCACACACACAGACAAAAAAAAAAACAAAAACAAAAAAACCCTGAACATTTGCAATATTGTACAGGAAGACGGGAAATGCATACAACTGTACCACTGAACGTGTTAGTATGTAGTAGTAGTGTTTGGTCATTCTGACACAATATACCTAACGACTATGTGGTTAATAAAGTAATAGTTATACTTTAAACTCAAAGTAACAAAAAGGCTCATTGTACAGCTGCATGCTAGGCAAAATCCACATCTCTTAAGACATTTCTGTACACGGCTCCTCTCAGAATCTCTATCTGTCTAACCAGGCACTGCTGGAAAAAAAAAAGACCAATCTTCCCAACAACTTGCCCTAATAACCTATATTATGGCAGCCGCATGGTAATAAAGGCCAGTGGGCAATAACAGCTGGCCTTGTGTGGCTGCAGAGTGGAGCCAGAATGGACCGCTCCATCCAGTTAATTAAGCTCAGGGGTGAAGGCGTTATTTGTGGGAAAGAATCCAATTATTTTGCCTCTCCAGCGGCAGGCGGACGAGGAGGGCTTGTGTGCTGATGAAGACCATGATGAGACCACTCCGAGGCCAGATAGCCACTTGACGACTTAAGGAGTCTATTCTATTGTGGTACCCGACAGGCGCGCCCACTCCCCCCCCACTATTTCTTAGATTAGATTATCTGAGCAGAACGTAGCAGTGTTTTAACGCACTTTTACACTGTATAAAGATGAATCGTGTTTTATGGGATTTTGAGTAGAGCGGCTTAGTTTAGTCTGGTTTACTTGGTTTGTTGGAATTGGCTGAAATACAATAGGCTAACATCGTTTTGGTGCTCTACTGATGTTGTTTTATGAAACGTAGCCATTATCAAAATTATTGCTCTCATGAATTGTCAACAAACAAAATACTTACATTGTTAATTGAAGTGAATAAAATGTAAGAGAGTGCCATATATATAAATACTGTCAGTCCCCCTTCAGAGTGATTTCGCAACATAAATACTGCACATTGCATCAGGTTTGTCAAGTTGTAGTGTACAGTTTTATATCATTCTTTTGTGTATCGATGTAGAATTGTCGTGTGGGAGCCTGGGTGACAGAATCTTGCACAGAATCTTACAGCTAATCATAAAGAGGGTTCGAATAGTGCCCGGGAGAGATCGCTAAATTACTAAAACATGCATGGATGATAACTAAAACATCTTCATGCGTTTTTTTGTTTTGTTTTGTTTTTGTTTTTTTTCACGAGGGAATGTTATAACATCATAAAAAGCAAAAACAAAACAAAAAATACTTTGCATATTACCCCTTTAAAATATAAACTAACACACGTTTAAGGCTGACATTTGAAGTACAAATTACTTTTAAATCAAATTTAATTGTTTAAAGTGTTGATCTCCTAAATGTATTTTAACTATACAAAATTATCAAAGCCTTATATGTTAATAAACCTAAACTAGTCCAAATAAACCGAGTAAAATGATTGAATTTTAAACATACTCCTTTTCTAGTGTACTTGAGTGAAATCACAAAATCTACTAAAATACCGTACGTATTTCTGACAGTCCTGGTGGGAAACTCCGAAAGCATTAAAAATAAGGGAGAGGCCGCTTAATTGTAGCTTCAAAGGAAAACGGGGCTTACACGAAACAAAAGAAGCAATTAAAATCTGAAAGCTTAATTACTGGTTGAACATTTCCAAACACACTCGATATCCCTGTCTGCCCAACCCTAATACGGTGCAATGTTGCAACACACACTTTTGCCTTTCTTGGTGCAATTAGGGGCCTTAGGTAGAGATTAGGAGCAGCAATAGTGAGAGACAATGTAAATAGTTGGTTTATAAAGTCTTCAAAGCAGCCATTATACCTTTGTGTTAGTGTAAAAGATGTAGTGTATGAATCATCGCCATGTCTAGTTTCATGTTTATATTCTAGTTAATTATATCCCATTCAAGGTAAATTTGTTGCAGCGTTACAATTAAAGGTTTACAAAGCTGCAATGTGATCTTTTTGGAATGCAATAGTTTGGGTTAGAAATGCAGACCTTAAAAGTGCAGGTTGCAACTCACAGACAATGCTTGTGTTATATATATATGTGTATATATATAAAAGCATCGCTAAGATAAGTTTGGATTCCGATTTTTAGTTAGCATGAAATAATATATATATTATGAAAAGCAGTTTATATTATCTTCAGTTAGGAGGCAGGATTCATTAAATTGTTCATTAACCAGAGGAAGTTCCTACTGTAATTGCCCACTCCAGGTAGTTGTAGCAAGCGCATCTGGTGTAAAACTTAATACAATACACCAGATGCCCTTCCTACAACTACATGCAACTTGTTGGATTGTTGTGATAAGTCCAATATCCAATCATTTTTGGAGATTACAACCTCTGCTACATCAGCGGTGACAGCAACTGTGGTTCATAAGTAGACCTAAGGCAAAACACCTTTCAAGCCTACACAAAGGGACCTGAGATTTTTTTTTTTTTTTACATAATTTTATTAGAAATAAACAATGCGGTTCCGTTCACAATTTTGGCCACAGTGTTTTATTTAATTACATTTTTGATATATTTGTTGTCATTGTAGCACTGGTTTTGATCTACAGCTTTTCAAGAGGTGTAATTTACCAGAGCTTCACCCGTTTGTTTCTATTCCTGACAAACTTAAAACATGGGGGAAGACACTGCATTACTGTTGAAATGTGCACAACTTTGACAGTTTAATCTTTCACAAGATCCTGTAGCTCGAGATCATGTCCCATCAGTGTTAATAACTCGTGTATTTTTCTCCCTTTGAGTGAGAATTTTCATTTTTTATCCTTAAATGCACAATATCAATATCATATTTGTTTAACATTAGGATTTTATTGTTATTTCAAATGTTATTGATTCCAAGTTCCAGTCCTTCCACCCTCTCCCTCTCGTATCCTGTCACCGCATGCGCCTGTCACGTTGACACTCCTTAATTGGATCTGTGGGTGAACAAACTGCTGCGCCGGGCCCCGTGTGTGTTCCCCCTCAAACACACCACTTTCATGTGTCCGGGGGGAGAGGCCGGGGCCCCTAATCTGTGCCCGGGAGAGCTCACCCTTCGCCCCCCCGCTGAACCTTGTGTGTGCGCGGGTCACCTCCGGGCGGTCTCTGGGGAACGTGCCGCCTCTAATCCCACCCAGTCGATCATGGCTGGGATGACTGCGGGCCTGGGCTCCTCTCAGCCCTCCGGGAGAGCTGCTCATTTCAATACATGTAAAGTGATGGCGAGCAGAGGCAAACACGCGCACGCATGCCCCGATATGAAGCGCCGCGTGCTGATGGAGTTAAATGACAGGCAAGCGAGTGGAACATTCGCCGGCTTGATGCTGTCGATGCGTCGCTGCTGGCCTGATAAGACCTTATTTACATTTGTCAGCCTGGAATTGATTTCTTTTTTGCCCTTTACAAACTGCTCATACTGCAGAGAGCCAAGGTAGTGACACTTGGCTCCGATAAACCGGTGTCTGTCAAAAGTGAGGGTTAAGAAAGAAAAAAATTATAGAGCGATTTGTTTATGTTTGAAGGTGCACTGCATAACATTTCTAGTGGAGGGCCCGTCACCTGCTTGTCTCCATGGAAATGTTGTTGCTTTGTCTAAAATGTTCCACAGTATAGATTAAACTTATCACAAGGGAGACAAGCAGGTTACAGCACTGTGCTACATTACAGTTCAGATCTGTGAAGGAATTATTGTATTTTTGAACTATAGAAACACCCGTAATGAATACATGCTAGATGGATGTGTTTAATGTCATACCATGGAACATTCCAGGCAAAATAATAACATCTCCATGGAGACAAGGAATGTAACGGACTCTCCACCAGAAAAGTTGTGCAATGCATCTTTATGTGAGATGATCAAAAAATAGAAGGAATAAAGGGTCTCAAAAAAACAATTATTTTGAATGTAGTGATTTTCGTTCACAACGACAAACACTGGAATAACATTTTTTATGTTTAATTGTAATATGTATTAAATGTTTAAAAAAAAAAAAAAAAAAGACAACTGACACAGAAACACACATTTAGATGATTCAACACTGAAATACTTGCAGAAATAAAAAAAAAAATAAATAAAAAGCTATTTGATTGTGTTAGGTTTTTGCAATGAGGACCCCAAAAGAGACAGAGGACACCACAGCCTGTACATGTTTGCAGGCTGTGGTGACGGAGGCTGGCGGGAGGCAGGCTGTTCCGATACCAGTGGCACCAGCTGGATAATCTGAAGACAGGATAGGAGGTTAGTAAAAGCACTGGTAAAAACTTCAGCGCGCAGAGCACTGCCGCATGAGGCGGAATTATCTGGCTCCAAATAGAAGGCAGGGTGGGGTTTTGTACTAGAGCTGATCCAGGATGAGCTGCAGGTGTGCCACTCTGCTGCAGGTAGATCCAGCCACGCCCCCGTCACACACCAGCTCTGCAGAAAAGAGGAAACACAAGGGGAAGGGGAACAGACAGAAACACCAAATCAAACAGATTGCTCACTCATCACTTCATTAACTGCATTTGCCCTCCCCATACTTGTCGTAGGATTATTTGGTTCCTTCCACATTAACAATAATTCTTTAGCGGTATTACATTTATACTTCTTACTAATGACGGTGTTCCTCAAGGTACAATCTTGGCCCCTATGTACTTTCATTCAAATAAAAATAATTTTAATTGAACTCCCATTGTGTTTTTTTTTTTACATTTGGTAATTGTAAAAACATTTAATATACTTTACTTTTACTACAATTGGCCAAACAGACATCTGGAACTTGGATATGTTGTTGTATGGATATATTTTTTCCACATATTCTGAGGCCACACCTGCCCTAGGTCTGACTGGAAGATTATTGGCTGCTAATCTAAACCACATTCATACTAGCCAGTGTTGGTGAAGTGTCTTGTCTATAGCCACAACCGCTAGCCTTGCAATAGAACTCCCGCTGTGCGACGTGAGCCACTGTCACATGAATTATTATTATGATGATGATGATGATGATGATGATGATGATGATGATGATGATGATGATGATTATTATTATTATTATATCCAAAAGAAAGAAACTGTTTTACTGCATTTAAATCAATATCGTATTATTTTTGTAATTCAGCTACTTTAACCAAATAATTCCTCTTCAGACATTTGAAAAATAAGCCCTATATACAAACCCATCCTTGCTTTCCATACATTACACGCAACAATTCAGTAAATGGAAACATCATATGCAAATTGGTAACAAGTGTGACCATGGCGACGGGGCCTAAGGGCTTACCAGCTTTATACGTGTGACAGGGACATGTGTTAAAAAGTGTACCTCCCGCTGTGATGTGTGCTTGCTCACGGGGCTGTGGGGAACCAAGTGTGAAGCACCCGGTGAGGAGCAGCGGTGGTGAGGTGGGCTCCAATGAAATGGGTGGCTGAGCAGGCGCCTCCCCCATTAAGGCCCTAAATGTGCAGCGGAGGTCGGGGCCGGAGCGTGAATGAGCGGAGGTCCCGGGGGAGCCCAGGGTCACTGCCTCTCTGATGGGACCCCATGATTAAGGTCAGGCGCGGACGTGGAGCAGCCAAGATGGACGCCGCACTCCGCAGGGTTAACTTCATGATTTCTGATAAACGGGCCAAGGTTAAGATCAGATGACGGTAAAGAAAACAGAAACGTTGCGGTTTGTGCAAAGCTGGAGGTTTGGGTAAAGATGGGAAGTTACAGCGTTGGGCTGCATTGTTCAAGTCGACACAGGTCTGCCATTGGATCTGACGTAGACATCTCTTTATATTTGGCAATAGCGAAGGTGGTAGAGCGTTTTCTCAGCCATGCTACTGTCCTTGAGCAAGACACTTAAACTGCCTTGTCAGTCTCTGGTATGTGTATGAATGGGTGGTTTTGCAATGTGTTTTGAGAAGCCATAGAAAAGAGCTATACATCAACGTAACCATTTATTCATTCATAAATCGTTATTTTTCTGTCATGCAAATTGAGCAAATAAAAATGTTTTAAAAATGAAACTTTTTTTTTTTTTTTTTTACAATAAAGTAATGACCTATGGCAGAGCTATTCCTTAGCCAAATTTAGCAATGCATATTTGAAATCTAGACTTGTAGATTGACTTAAATTATATTATTATTATCAGTTACATTAAATTAATTGGCTGGTACTCATGGATTTCACCTTCCTGTTATATATAACATTTTTACCATTTCAAATAATATGGTTAATTTTAATTGTTAAAGTCGCTATGGCAACAATCCTATCTTAATATCATTTTAAAATGCATGAATAGTGTAAGGAGCTGTAATGTTTTAAGCGATTAATTATGACATTTGCATTGTGTTTCTTTTGAGTAACAATAAATAAGTAATACAGTCAAAAACGTTTTCCCTTGTGATGATATAAAGTTTGAATTTTTCCAAATAAAATTAAAAAAAAAAAAAAAATGGATTTTTTTTTTTTTTTTTTTTTGTGGAAAAATAAGATATTTATAAACCCATATTAAAGGGTATATTTATTCTAATATTTTCACTACATGTTCCCCTTTCACACGTGCAACCGGTGGTCTCCGTAAGTGACATGTCATCTCCACTCAGGCTCCAGCTCCGCCTGCTGCCTGTCACCGCTCCGTCATTAAAATTTAACCAGACCTAAACAAAGCAATGATATTTTGACAGATCCAAGATGGCGCCGCCTCCGATGACACCATCAATAAAACATCATCAGCCCGTAATGACATTCTCCAAGAGCCCATCCAGCATCCAACACGGAGGCGAGTGACATGCAGACACACTTAGCAAATGTATGAACCTGACCTCTAGTACTTCTGGCATTTCACTTACGGCTAACCAGACGGGCCCTTTAACGTGTTTGCTAACAAGCCCCCCGCCCCTTTAAAAAAATAAATTACAAGTGGCGGTCTCTGCCTATCACCTCCGAATCAAACTCCAAAAGATTATTTCACATAATTATACTCAGGGCAATTGGTTCATATGTGGTAGGGTCGCGAGGTCGTAACCCGGTATATGCAATCTGAAGGTTTCGGATGGCGCGTTGTAATATGCTCGCCGCCGTCATCCCCTAACCCTATTTCCCAAGCTGATTGCTACCTGTCACCTCCCTTCAAGTCATGTAAATTGCGTTTTGCTGAAAATGTGTGGTGGAGGGGTGGAGAGGAGAGGGGATACACGTCTGCCCATGTCCACTTGGAAAGCAGTGCCGGGCCGGTAATGGTTTCTGGGGGCAATCCGGAGCTGACACGTTTTTGAGATTCGTCCTAATGGTGTGTCCTCCTCAGGCTAAAATTGAGCGGTCCCAACTTGGCCTCAGGCAGATGGGCGAAATTCAATAAGAAGTCGTAGGTTGTGTGATTTTTTTTTTTTTTTGTTTTTTTTTTGAAGGCAGGTTTTAATTAAGCTTGTAACGTGACATTTGGACAAGCTGGTGGATGTCTGCATGGTAGCGAATGTTATGAGAGAATTGTTAGAGACTGGGGAAATGTATTAAGGCAAATTTGTCATTCTTCTAAACCCAAATTTAAATTCAGTGCACTTTAATGTCATTTTATTTGTTATGTACGGAGAATACGTAAATAAAGGTGCAATATAGAATGTGTTTTCAAACAGCGGAGTGTTCAAGGACTAGACAACTAAAATCTAAGCTTAAAATAATGGCAGCTAGCATTGAAGTTTTAGGACAAAGGTATGTATATATAAAAAGTGAATTAGATTAAAAAGCTTTCAGACTATCTAAAAGTTAAAACAACCTGCTTGTCTCCATGGAGATGCCTCAGTGTTCCACAATACGGTATTAAATGTATTAAGTGCATACAACCATTTTCAAGATTTTCAAGAGAAACAATGCATGCGTTTTCAAGTTTCTTTTTTTTTTTTTTTTTTTTAGCAATAAACCCTACTACAACTGATTACATGCAGGATCAATAAGTTTTAATTCCATAATGTGGAACATTTCAGACACTTTATACAATGAATGCAAATGTCTCTGCTTTAATAACCCTTTGGGAAAGCAGTGAAATATTCAGATGAAGGATTACATGGATGAAGTCCTCAAGGGACTGTTTTTGCTCCTTTACAATTTACAAACTCATAATTTTACTTTGATTTAATTTTTCTGATTCAGTTTTTTTCTAATTTATGCAAAGATTATTTTGTGTTTTTAGTCTTTACATAAGTATACAAAGTCATAGAACACTGGGCTTAAGTAGTTTTAGAACAAATATATAAATTGTATTCAGTTTAATATGATATTCATTGTCTGTCCCCGGTTCTAAATCATCGCAATTGTTTCTTTATATCTATTTTATATCAAGAAAATAAAATTGTCACAAAATAATGAATTGTATACCATGTGTGCTTTATAAATGAATATTGATTTTCACGCCCAAATGTTCCACTTTGTAAAAAAAAAGAAAAAAAAAAAAAAAAGCTAAACATTTGGGGTTGGATTGGCTGTGAGGGTGTGCGGATGGCGGCGTCATGGCGATGAATGGCGATGCTGTCAGTTTTTATATGACATTATTATTCTCGCGGTTGTAAATTGTGCCGCGTTAAGATCTCAGACGTCCAGCACATAAAATTCAATCAATGGCACCCCCCTCTTTTCGCCGGCCCCCCGTGTCGGCCCCGCAGCCTGGATGATGGTCCCTAAATCAAAGCCAATAGGATTCTGCATAATTGTGCTGGAGCATCGGTCTCGGCGGTGTCACGATATATGGTAGGTGTGTGACTGTATGGAGGTAAATGGGATTGTGTACAGCTGTCTCGCAGTGTACTCATGATACATGGTTAAAGTGCATCTGACAGGTTAGAAGACTCATTTGACTAAAACAATAACATAATTTTTATTTAAATTTTGGTGACGTTTATCATTTTACTTCCTGATTGCAGATGTGGCATATGCAGAGGTAATTCCATAACTGTTACCATAGCAACCATAATGTGTACAAGGGCCAAAACTTGTCTGAATTACATAATAGTTATGATTAGACTAATAAAAATAAATTATAGTGCTTTTATTATGTTAAGTGAAGGTTTAATCTGTCATGAAAACGTGTTCCTTGCTCATAAATGGTCACTGCGTTTTGAATTTTATTTTCAGTGTTGATGACATAGATTGAGGTATTCTGTTTTAGAACTCAGTTACTTCCTATATGCTTTTCAACTTTTTCTTTTTTTTTCATCAAACTGCCACTCAACTGATGTAAAACTATGGTTAGGTACTATTCCACCAAAATAAATAGAATAAAATAAGAAAAATATGAAGACCTCACTTAAAATAGTTCTGAGTTCAGAGTACTCTGGCATAGTTTATTCATATGCAACATTTTGAGGACGTCTTCCCTTTCAAAAGATAGAATATTTTGTTTTAAATTGTTAAGCACTATAGCAACAGTATACAGTCTATTTTCTGAAAGCCATGGAAAATGGAAGGGTAAAAAGCAAAACAAACAATTTTATGTAATAAAATCATGACCACATGGGATGCACATTTTGCTAAATAACTGCTGCTGCCACCACATTATATCTGAAATAATAACTTTGAAAAACAGTTTTATGATAACTGATATTAGACAAATGACCATGGATTCGAGATGTTTTGAGGGACATTTGTTGCATATGTAAAGGCGCCCCTCTGCATGCAGCCCCTGTCCTGCCTGAGTGCTCTGATTGATCATTATCTGATGGCCTCTTAATTAGAATGCTAATGAGAGACCGAGAGGGGGAGGGAGGGGCTGCTTGCTGCGCCGTCTGTGAAATGAGGCATCATGGAAACCAGAGGGCGGCCTGGGACGGATCATCCCCCAGTTAATAATCCCAATCTGTTAATCAATGTGCGGGTCGATGGGCCTCCTCACGCAGCAGCGTCTCCAGACCACCAGCTCTGTGTCAGCAGCTCTGCCACAGAGACTGTTATACATGACGGGAAAATACATCAATACATGAACAGTCACATCGGAAAACATGTGTTTTTTTTAATTGAAAGTCCATTCTAACTAAGGTTTAAAAAAATGCTTTGACGGTATTTGGATAATTAGTGCGATTTTCATATTTCACTAAGTGAAAGTTTTGCTTTCATACAAGTCAGACACAAAGTATAGTCAAACAGTAAAATATTGTGAATAACAAACACTTAATACTCATCAAAACTGGCACTAAATTTGGGGATAATATTGAACTAGACCAGGACTAAACCAGGACTAGAACTGGACCAAACCAGGTGTACTGTCTGGACTAAACTGGACCCAAATCAGGACCCAACGGACCAGTGAGGACTTGATAACCGATGACAACCCACAATTCAGTAGTGTGTAGTAAAGCAGTAGTAGCAGCAGCAGCAGCAGCAGCAGCAGCAGCAGCAGCAGCAGGAACATACCTTATTTGATGTTTTTCTTTATCATCAAAACCCCTTAAGACTTAATCATTTTGTATAGACAGAGGAATCATTATTTTCACATTTGTGTAGAAATAATTCATGATAACGCCAAAGAAAACTTAATGTGTGTGTCTACAAAAAGACGAGTGCATCGGGGGGACTCTCTCAGTTTCTCAGTTCAAGATCTTTTTTTTTTTTTTCTTACTTTTCCCAAGTCCTTGTGCAGATCATCTGTAGCATAGTCCTATATTATATTTGGTTTAACCAGTCCAGTCCTTTAGACCTGGTTTAGTCCTGTTGCTTCTCCTAAGACTTTATTTGGTTTATTTGCTACACAGAGAACCATAACGGTACAATATGCCAGAGTTTGCCTCCTAGTTTTTATCTATTGTCCTTAAAGATGGGGTATTATGCAAAATTCACTTTTAGGAGCTTTCTACAATGTTATAACTTTATAGATGTTATCTATGCATGTTTGAGTAATTTAGTGATCCTTCCCAGGCCCTATCTGAACCCTTCCTATGGTTGGCTGTAAGATTTGTCCATCGCTCCATCCACAAGCCGACGTAACTTATGCTCCATAAATATACAAAAGCATGATACATAACAATACACTACAATTTCATAAACCTGAAGTGATGTGCATAAATATGTTATGTGATGGCAGTTGATACCCTATAGAAGTGTAGTAGCCGCACTTTTAATATTTCCTTTAGTGTAACTTGGTGTGAAAACAGAATACAGCTGTGTATTCGTATTTAAAACTACTGCTCCTTTGCCTCGTGCTTCTCTCTGGGTTTGTCCGTGGTCTCTTTGTGCACAGATCTGACTATTAACAGTATAATAACTACAGATTATATTCAGTGGCGGTATGAACCTGATTTAGACGTGGAATGGTCCTGTTACAGATCTGGTTGAACCACTGTGCAGTATTAACGCCTCATAATTGTAATTAAAGGACACACATTATGCATTATTTGTGTCATGATAGGCCTTTAAACATGCTCTTGAGTACCTTTGTTAACTCTTTTGTTTCTACAGGTGCGCTCCAATGCTGGGGATCTGGAGTTAGGCGCCATCTACGGACAGTAGGGGTAAACTATTGAATAAATAAGCCACAACTAGGTTTAGCCACTTTTTTCAACATGTTGTCATGTGAGTTGATGGCAGAAAGGCTCAGATTTAGATTTATGGGCGGATTTTATGGACCTCCAGACTTACCTTTTACGTTACAAAACTGGGAATTACAAAACTGTGTGTTTTGCTGGGGCTAAGAAGCAACAGACTAAACCAGTACTCATCAAACAGGCACAAATAAAGCAAAAATACAGCTCCAGGATGTTTTTGATGGGGGAACAATGTTTAATCACATTGTTAAAAGTGGTTCCACCTTGTGATGTCATGTTGTAATACAGGAAGTGCTCTGCTGTGTTTTTAAACTCCATACACCTTCACTAGAATCATTTGGATAATTTGGATTTGCCCATAAACAAAATGTAAAATGACATGACATCACAAGGTGGAAGAGAGCGTTTTGAGCTTTGGAAATGTAGACAATACTAATAATAAAGGATTACTCAAACGTCTGAATGAAACAAAACACAATGTTTTTTATGAGCTAACCACATTCTGAAACGGCTTAAAGCTCACAAGAGTCTTATCTGTAGCACTGAACCTTTAAAACTATCTTGTCTCTTCCCGCAGGTTGGCACTACCCCCTAGCTCCTCCTCTGCTGCGTGTGTTCCAGGCCGGTCCGTGGTCGCTCCGTGCACAGCTCAGAGCGTGGAATGAAACGTATTAACAGAATAATAACAACAGATTATGCTTGGCGGGGGTACGACCTCGTTTTCTCGCCTGCTCGCCGTGCGCTCTCTATTGTGTGAGGCGCCCGCACGCACCCGCCTCTGAAAAGGTTATTATGTCCCCCAGCCCAGCGCCATGTTGTGACGAGGGCCGGCTGTAGCACATTAGAGCCAATAAATGTGCGTTGGCACTTCCTCAATTTAAAGTAAAGCCCCGTCCCCCAGCTCAGGCTTCTCCGCTAATAGGGTATTCCAGCGACGCGCCTAAGAAGTTCTGGATCTGTGCTGTGGGATGGGCCCCGATAATTCTCTCTCTATCCACTGGTGTAGCAAAGGGAGTCGTGGTGCCAAAATATGACTACACTGCGAAAAGGTAGTAGGTTTACATATTTTAGCTGAAAAATGATCTGATAGTGGACAAGATTCTTTGGAATTGAAAGAGGAATTTATTTTAATTCAAATAATATCAATCTCAAGACCCATTTCGGTTACACTTCGTAGAACTACACCTTACTTGGCAATACCATTGGACATGATGGCCAAGTTTGGTTTTCAAGATGTAAGAAGATCCAGTCAGAAAGCAGAACAAGCCTCATACAAGTCTCTCTTTTGGGTTGCCAGTTTCAGCACTGAAATCCAGTTGGTTTAAATCTAAAATGCCTCCTTCTGATCTGAACGATTTCTACGTAAACCCCAGCACCTGCAGCCAGTCATGAACCAGTGCTAGTGCAGCCTCTGCAGCTCAGGGAGTGAATTCTGGAGGTTCAGAGCTTTCACATGAGGCCTGTCCATTTACTAAGAATGAGAAACACTTGTATGTGTCCTCTTCAGATGTGATTGCAGTACCTTTGTAGTACTAGAAAAATAAATAAAATTGTATAACATATAACTGACCTTGATATTTCTCACTCAGCAAATCCATTTATTAATAAACAATAACACATATTTTCATAGCTGCTTCTGTAAATCTGACACATTTTATACATATTTTTCCTATAATTCTTCCTGGTCACTCTTCGGATGACCATTTTGAGCTCAGGAGCTTAGAGGAAATAACTGAAGCGGACAGTGGTGAGGGCCTGTCCGTAATGAAGGACCTCCACAGCTCCTCTGCTCTGATGGACCATTGATCAGCCCATGGAGCAGCTGCTAATGTGACTGTGTGAGGATGCTCTGTTTCATGTCGGATCAAAAGAAAGAGGGGAGTGGAGGGAGAAAAAGGGGAGGGGGTGGAAGAGGAGAAGAGAGAGAAAGAGAGAAGCTCAGAAATCGAGGTTGTATTACTTTTCAATTTTTCTCACTGCACACTGCTAGTCACCGGCCAAAGAACGGGGTTAATGGCAAAATAGCCCAATATCTGCCATGTAATAGACAAATAGGCCTTTGTACACAATCACACGAATATATGCGTACGTACAGTAAGCTCACATAATCACACACACACACACACACACACACACACACACACACTGCTGTAGTTATGACATTAAAGCACTGAAAGCATTTTATTTTCTGATAATCATGAGGTGTACGTTAGCATGCTAGTTGCCTCTGAAAATTGTGAAAAGCCCTTATAAAGTCATCACAGTGAATAATTTGGATGTTCAGAATGCATAAGGTAAATGAGGAATAACTTTCGACGACAGCAAACTAGTTCTGTTTTTCACTTTTTTCAGTAAAAATCAGGTACATCGCCTTAAAGTACAGTTGTTTTTTTTTTTTTTTTGTTTTTTTTTCACTTTTCTAATCGGTTACTTTAAACCATTGGCCAAAATACAATCTTTGTCCAGCGCCAACGCCATTCCTCGCTAACGTCCATCTCTAATTCTCGCTCTGGCATTTAATTTCCAATCACAGTTTGAGTGGCCACGTGGGACCGCTCTTTTAGCTGTTAGGGCAATTAAGCCGTCCAACGCCCCTCCTCCTGCCTCCAATCAGGGCTAGTTAGCCTCATCAAACAGCCCCTGAACTCACCGCATTGTCCCAGTCAATTACCCAAATCATTTGTTTGCCCCACCTCACTCCCCCAGTGATGGAATACTTCCCCCTGTCGCTCAACGGCGATACGAGCTAGCTCAGCACGCCTGTCCATCTCTGAACATGCATTCGTTAAATTCTAAAGGTCTCATTAAACATTAACCGCGGGGCAATTAATGGAGTAGTAATGACTCGGCAGGAGGTACTAACAGACCGTGGGTGACACCTGTTTAGGGGTGGGGGGTATAGTAGGACCATGTTGGCACCCCGCGGAGAGACGATGATTGAAATTTACAAGGTAGCAGCGTGGTGGATACTGAACGCCATGTCCGATCGGTCACGCACAGATCAGGAGGTGGCTGGAAAAGGCAGGAGGAGGGGTGTGAGCGAAGAATATGGGAATGTGAAAACAGAAAAAGAGAAGAAGGATTGAAAGTGATTTTAAGGAATGGGGAGAGGAGGGAACGTCATGAAAAAAGACTAGCTGAGGCACTAAATCAATGGAATACATTTCACAATATTTGGCATTGCTCTATATTGTTTGGTATTTAGTTTTTAAGCATTTTAGTCTAAATGGCGGAGGTTCATTTTTGTTGTTTTGTCTTGCCAGAATGTGTTTTGGATGATTGGTGTATGGTACAGATCGGCAGCCACTGAATATGCCTATTTTCTTGTCGGCCTATTCATTTGATTTTGACTTAAAAATTGTAGTATGTAAAGGCCGCCACACACTACAATTAAACAATTTTAAAACAAAAGCGCACATCACACACACAAGGAGAATCTTACGAAATTTTAAATCTCCGATTCCAAAGACTGCTGTGAGATATGGCTGCATACCACAGGCTACAAAGTTGACAGAGAGAGAGATACTAATCCCGAGGGAAATTCAAGATTTGTTGCAACATTTACACAGTGCTTCTCAGTGCAGTTTAACAGGAGGACTGGTCAGGGAGGGTCAGCAGATCCTGTGGAAGAGTCAAAAGCTCTGGTATTTTGGTTGGTGATGAAATGGTCCATTCCCTCCAGTGTTTCCTCTGGAAGATCTTCTGACACATTTATATGGAGTACAACTCACTTTGAGACTTTTAAGTGTTGAAACGATCAGAGCACTGCACTTCTAGTTTAGATATAAGTCAAAACTGTGTTGTTATTATTATTTGTGAAATTGTGCAATACTTCAAATACATAATTTTGAATACACAGAAGGTTGGTGATAAAGTACACAGGAAGTAGAGTCACTATCGCTAATCTGCAGCTTCACCCCGATCCATAGCGCATGTGTAAACAGACACACATGAGGAAATACTCTCGCCTTTTTAACTGGATTCACAGCGTTGTTTTGTGGACTGGGGTCATTATTTGCATAGGACAAATTCTGTGGAGAATATGGACGAGATGCTGCAGTTTAAATGTACAGCAGAGAGGTGAAGATAAAGTCTTGTGTCTGTGTCTGTCGCTCCGTCTGCCCCTGAAGCTCTGATTTTTTCGCTGGTGTAGTGGTGATGTTTTACTGTTATGATCTGACAGAGCAGCTCAGAATCACACAGACACACACACACACACGAGGAACACACAGACACACAGCGCACACACACACAAACGAGGAGCGCGCGCACACACACACACACACGAGGAACACACAAACGAGGAGCGCGCGCACACACACACACACACACAAACACAAGGAGCTGATTCCATGGAAACAGAAAGTTAAAACTGTACTTTGGAATATTTTACATAGAGACAGATAGGTTTTATGCCATACTGTGGAATATTATAGCCAAAGGAACAGCATTTCCATGGGAAGAAAGCAGAAGGAGGCTGTCCCCCAGGTAAAGTAAGAGTCAGGTTTGTGAAGATGCAAGCCTGCTCACAGTAAGGACCCATGTTTTTCTGTTTTCCAGTGCTATAACGACATGCAGAATGAAAAAAACTGCTTTTATTCTAGTCAGTCTTTGGCAAAAATGTAAATACTTTGGCTTGCATTTAATATACTGTCAAAGTTAAGTCAAGAGTCCCTTCACATGTTCCTCCGTGTCCCTCCAGTCTTCAGCCTGTTCTGGATCTACACTGTGTTCCTCTGGTGTCTGCTCCTCTGGTCCTCCTCCGGCCCTAACCACACCTGACAGCCCCAACGTGCCCCTGTTTGTTCTCCGTTATCAGCCCGCTTGCTCCCGGGGGTCCCCCTGTCCTACACACACCACACACACTCACACCACACACACTCACGCGGGGAAGCAGATGTCCTCACGCCCGCGGCACAACTTTCAACTCGACAAGCGCCCCCCGGAGACCGTCAGGGGAAGTGGCGGGGGCGGGATGAGACCACGGGGGCAGGGCCGCTTTGTGACTAATAGCCAGTTTGATGTGACAGGAGCAGTGCCAGGGGAAATCGAAAGCGCTCCCCCCCTGTCGATAGCTTTTGTGTCCCCCTCAGTTGTAGGTTATTGTGGGGGCCCGCCTCGGGGACCCGGGGCCCGGCCGTTTACATTGCAGACACTCCAGCGCTTTATTGGGGCTATTGATCGGAGCAGCTTGTCCCGTCGTGGCTAATTTGCTTGTTAGCATAAATTTGTCCGCGTGCAAGCAAGAGGCTACGAAAAGAAACAGAGATTTTTCGTTTCTGACAGTTCAATTTTGACTTTTAGCGTGGTAATTTCAAAATAATTAACTGAAGTGGGAGTAAACATTGAAATTTAAAAAGTACAAAGTAAAAAAAAGCGTTTTGTTCAGTTTTAAGTTATATTTGAACCGGGTTTGTTTACAAGTTTTTATTGGAGTTATTGATCAGTGCAAGCTGTCTCATTGCAGCTAATTTGCCTGTTAGCCTAGCTTACGTTTGCTAGGAAGAAAAGAGGAGGCTAAGTGGAAAGAAACCAAAAATCATTGTCACATTTTAAACAATAAAATGTTTTGAAATATACTGGGTGGAATAGACAGTTTTGGTTCTAAAATAAATAAAACTACGGGAACAAACTTGACTGCAAAAAACATTCAAAAAATATAAATATAACAAAACGGCTAGGAAGTAAAAAGAAAGTAGACAACTTGACAAAAATAGCTGCTTTTTCCAAACACAATTTAACAAAATAAAATTAAGGCAGAAATTGTAAGCATGATATAAAAACACAACAACCTTAAATGTAAAAAACAGAACTAGTGCATTTTAAACAGTTTGCAGTCGTCCAAAGTTATTCCTCACTTAAATGCTTAAAGTTTGATTGTGTAAACTGAATGTGGCAATAATAATGTTTGAATATAAAACATATTTTATTGTCTATAGATAATCTAAAAATGAACATTTAAATGCTTTTGTAATGTGCTTTTAAACGCACCTGTCTATGTGCTTTTTTGTGCGAATCCCAGGAAGAATGATTATTGCTGCGGTAATAACTAATGGGGCTCTCAAATAAAGTATAAAGACACCCGCTAGCATGCTAACGTGCACTTCCTGATTATCAGACAATAAACTACTTTGTAATAGGATGTCGACAGTACATAGTGGACATACTTTGACTTCAAGAGCTGCTTACGAAATATAAATGTACAGGGGCAGGACAAATTTTGCATAATTACATGTAAAAAAAAATCGGGTACAGGGCAACAAATAACGTGTTCTTCTCTCAAACAGAAAACACTCTGTTCCACCTTGTGATGTCATGAAATTGCCAATCTCTAACAAACTAAAAGTAAAAGGGTAACTGTTAACTACTGCCTCATGACAACATCGTGTGGAACAGAGCATTTTGAGCTTTAGAGAAGTAGACAGGCTAACAATAAAGGATTACTGAAACATATGTGAATGAAACAAAACTCAACCCAGGACATGTTTTTGATGAGGTAACAACATTCCAGTATTACTAAACACTCACATGAGTCAATTTTGCGTAACACAAAACCTTTAATCACAATCAATCCCATACACAGTCATTGCAGCCCTATACAAAAGCAAAAATCTAAAACATATTTCTTCTGGTTCTAGATAACTGTCTGTTTACACTGCAGACAACTTTTTATTGGAGTTATTGATTGGCGCAGGCTGTCCCGTCATGGCTAATTTGCTTGTTAACATAAATTTGTCAGCGATGTCGGAGGCGGCGGGAGGGTTAGGTGGAGGGACAGGGGGAAGTGCATCTTGTCCCTGTCCTGTCCTATACATTCTCTCTCTCGGCGGGACATTTATTACCGCTCGTGTTTTGTTTTGGCCCCGCTTCACTTCAATAGAGGAAGACTATTTGTTACCACTGTCACTTAATCAATACGTTCCTCTCCTAGCGCCCCCCGAATGCAACGCGAGTTAAACGCAAACCAGGCGTAATGGCACAGTTAGACACTCAAATGAACAAGAGCTCTGTTCATTTGACTGTCATTAGACAACTCGCAATTTAAATGGAATCCCCAGAGGACTCTACCAACAATTTAACATGTCCACAGATGAGTTTTTTCAAGAAAGAATGGGCACATGGGAAAAAAAAACAAAAAACATGTCTTTATTATAAGCGGACTGGCCTCTCCACAGATCTGCCCTGTAACTTGACCTGGTGGCATCACTTGCTTGTGTTCATGGAGATATACAACATTAAATGGGGCATATTGTGTCAAATAAGTTGTAACGTCATTCCCTCATCCATCCATTTTCTTGTGCTCATCTGGGGCCGGGCGAGTGATTCATGTTTGGATAATTCTGTATTATCCTGTATTTGAGGCTTGAGGACTCAGAAAATTCCTTTTTCACTTACCCCCTATCCCCACCCACAATTATTTGAAACAGACGAACGGTTAGCAATGTGGCATGGTCATTATCCAAATATTAAAAATATATAAATGAAAAATTCACTCTTAATTTCAATAGAGGAAGACTATTGTATTTGTTAACACTGTCACTTAGTCAATATGGTCCTCTCCACCTGTCCCCGAATGCAACACGAGTTAAACACAAACCAGGCGTAATGACATAGACACTCAAGTGAAGAGCTTTGTGCATTTGACTGTCATTAAACAACTCGTAATTTAAACGGAATCCCCCGAGGACTCTACAGGCAATTTCACATGTCCACCAGTTTTTCAAGAAAGAATGGGCACATATTGTAAGGAAAAAAAAAAAGTGTTTTCTATAAGTGTGGTTGGCTCTCCACAGATCTGCCCCATAACTTAGCCAGGTGGTGTCACTAGCTTGTATAATGTGGCTTTTACGTAACAGTTCCTTTTTTTTATTAACTTTAATAAATTTTTCAGTAAAAAAAAGAAAAAAAAAAAAAAAACATTCTTTAAAGATCCTATATTACACAAAATTGACTCTTTTGAGCTTTTAGCCATGGTATAATGCTGTTATCTCCACAAAAACATACCTGGAGTTGTGTTTTGTTTCATTCACACATGTCTAAATAATTCTTTATTATCAGTCTGTCTACATCTCCAAAGCTCAAAATGCTCAGTTCCACCTTGTGATGTCATGAAGCGGTAGTTTTCAAATTAACAGGTTCCTGTCAGCTTTCGTTGTAGAGATTGGCAAATGATTCTAGACGGTATATGGAGTTTAAAAACACAGTGGAGCACTTCCTGCACTACCACAAGACATTACAAGGTGGAACAGGGTGTTTTCCGTTTGAGAGAAGAATTTAAACATGTGAATGAAACAAAACACAACTCCAGGTTTGTTTTTGACGAGGAAACAACATTATCACAGATCAAAAAATGAGGTAAAATATCGGCCCTTTAAATAGGCTAATGTTTGGTAGGCCTAAACTAAAGCATCACTGAACAATATTATCTTGAGGTTTGTAAATTGGGTCCAAACTTTTCATCAGTCTCCATTATGAGCTCTTCTAAACAAATCACGAATACAAACATTCACAGAGAAATATGACCACAACCGAAACTGCGATCGCGTTTCCGTCCCTATGAGAAAGGTTGGACGGCTTGTATCTTTTATACTTGATTCATTTCCCAACACAACGATGAAAAGTGTCCTCGGGAATCCAACGTAAATACAATCAAACAGACGGAGCATGAAACCGCGAGGCACGTCATACTGACAGAAGATGTTGACGATCTCTCAAAGCTTCATTTCACGGCTGAAGGAGAAACCAAAACAGACAAAGCCCCCGCGTCCATCGGAATACAGCGGAGAATTCGCCTCTTTTCTTTTTTTTTTTACATTTCTAGAACATAGGTATAGCAAAATGTGTAAAAGTTTGAAATAAAACATGTATATTTTACCAAATTAGTAAGATGAGCTTGTCTAAATGGATGTTACTACTTTGCCAGGAATTTTCCACAATCTATCTTGCATTAATTTATTTACTGCTGTTTTATTGCTGGATAAATACATCTTGTGGTAAAGTAGATACGCTTAATGCCACACTCTGGAATATTCCAAGATGAATTATCACGATATTTGTGAGTTCAAAAACTCACGAGAATCCATCTTGGAGTGTGTCCGCTCTAAGGTTAAGCAGGTGGGTGGACCAGTCGCGTTGCAGCACTGAGGTTTGTGCGGAAACCAAAGACTAAGCGCCCAAACGAACCAAAACAAACATTGCGACGCCGACAGACATACTTCAGCCTATTTTGCCATCAATACCGACTATTTAGTTTGTGAACAACGTGCAGGGAAGATGTCTGTGCTTTTCTCTCAACTGGATTCAACACAAGTTTGATTTTTTGGCTTGTTCCACTGTTGTGACACTTCAACATATCAGATTCAATTATTCATCATGATTTTCCTAATGTTTTTCAGTTAGAGCCATTTCAGAATGAATAATGTGTAGAATCTTAAAAAACGCTACACGCATCAGTCTTTTTACTTTTCGCAAGTAGTTCAGCAAAATTTGTTCTAGCACAGTTATATTGTAAAAACAGCTCAAAATAAGTCAGTAATTAGATACCGTCTTAATTATTTGATTTATTTATTGGCCGAGAATCAGTGCACTGTTAGCATGCTAGTTATTTGCTAGAATTAACTGCACTGATTGTAAAACTCAAGCACTTATAAACTCACTTTGGTGAATAGTTAAAAGGAAAGTGAAGAATAACTTTGGACCTCTGCAAACTGTTTAAACTGAACTACTTCTGTTTTTCATGTTTTTAGTGAAAATCTGATACAATGTCTTCAACATCTCCATCTCTCTCTCTTCTTCTTCTTGAGATTTCAGCAAGAACCCTCATCCTCCCACCTCGACCGCAGCCGCAGAACCATCAGCCTCCTCAGCCTCTCCTTCCTTTCCTCTTTACCTTCACCACTCTTGTTTTCTTTTTTAATATTTCTCTCCAGTTTCACATCTTAAGCAGATGTGGCAGTGAGGTGCGAGCCCATCCTGAAGGGCCGTGAGCTGGTGTTAGGGTTAAGTTGAGAGGTCAGGGGTCAGATGGAGGTCAGGGTTATGGCGCGGTTGAGGTCACACTGAGGTCAAAACATCCAACCCCCTCAGGGCTCAATTTAAGAGCTCAGCGTTAAGACATGTGATATTAAGAGCGTTCTAATCTGAGAAGCAATTTAAATCGCTGCAATTAACAAATGATAAAGGGTATTTTGGTAACAGTATACCCATGTAGAAAAGTAAATGTCCCTGTGACTCTCTGGGGTCTTATTATGATTAGAACCTGCTAACCCGGTAGTTCTGACCTCTACAAATGTTTTCAAATGCATGGCCTTCTTGGATTAGTTTAGTAGTTCAGAATTCAGTTTTCTCTCAGATATTGCAGCAGTAATTATGTCAGGCTTTCCCACTGACAATGTGCAGAATACTGACTACATGCAAGAATTGTAAGGAGAGAATTTTGTTTTTCAAACTAATATTATAATCTAATATAATTTTGCATTGCAGAGTTATTGCAAAATCAGGGGGTCTCCAATCTTTTTTTTTTTTTTAGAAATGAATCCAATTCATTGGTGACAGCTATAGCATTATATAGAGTAGATGCCTATAAATATGATTCATGTAGTAGTGCAATTACATTTATAATGATAATATGCCTTTTGTTCCTCATGGTTGCCATGGTCATGCTTTACTCACTGAGCAGTTTTTAAACTGACAATTTATAACCAAAACTTTAATTTTTTTTAAATTTTGGGTTTTGTCTCCAGAGCTCACCTGGCTCTCCCTGGACACTACTGTGAAGACTGAGCTTCAGGACAGAGGAGGGCTGCTACTCTCCTATCTATTATTATTGTATTTCTGTTCAGTGTGTTTAAATAAAATCAATCAATCAATCAAAATAAAGTGATTTTGACTGGTTGATTGATATGTGGATTTTGAATTATACATTCCTAAATCTGATTTCAAGTCAGTTTCTCTCACAGAAGCTCTCCTTTTGACTGCCAGTTCACCCTAAACTATCAATGTCTCCATGCTATTTTTGCAATTTGTCTCTGTATACTTTTGGTCTCTGTTTCAGTGGAACAACTCCTGACGACTCACCCACTCGCCCATCCTCTCTTTCTTCTGTACGCCCCGCGGTGTTTTGGACCCCGTCTCTATCCTTTAGCACGAGTATCATTTCGGGGTTTGGGCTTCATGTTGACAGTGGTGCGGTAGGGGGAGGCGGCGGGGGAGAGGGAAGGCACAGTGTGATATGACGTCTCTAGTCTGGCGCATGTGGATAGGCCCGTCTCCGCGGTGTTGGGTTCACATGGAGCTGAGAGCCAGTGGGTGACATCAGAGACTACTGGTGCAAACCCCCACAGAAACAACCCATAATCGCTGCAGGCATCTCGGATAAATCAGACCAAGACGACATCAAAGTGGGAAGAACACAGACGCAACTGGAAATAAGGAAATGGGGCGTTATTGAGGCATTAAGTGGTTCATATTGAAATTTGGTTTAGCTCTCAGACGCTCCAAATGCTTTAGACACATTATTTGCAGTTGATTAAGGAGCTGTTCATGGATTTCCAAGTGATGAAACAATCACACCGTTGCCATAGTAAACAATAATTCAAAACAAACTTCTTTCAGTAGTGCTCAAAATGTCAACAGGAAGTTAAAACCCATGAAAACAATGCTTAATAGCGGTTTAATTTTAATGTATTAACTATAATGTCATTTATGTATTAACTATAATGTTATTTCATCCATGTTTGAGTAATCCAAATATCTGGGTGGGGTTCCTCTCCAGAGCTCAAAATGCCTCAAAATATCGTCAGGTGGAAGCCAGGAAGTGCTCCTCTGTGTTTTTAAAGCCTACAGTATACGCCTTCTCCAGACTGGTGACGTAGGCCAATGAAAGCTGTTTTTTAACTTCACAATTTTTTCTATACTGCTATCAAAATAATAAAATTGGAAAGTACAGAGCAGTTATCGTGTACTGATAGCGGTAAAATCGGAAATATGGCGTCTTAAAAGTAAGCGATTAAAAATGACTCAAACATGCACGAGTCACTCTAAATACAACTTGGAGAGGGGAAATGAAAAGGAAAAACAACCATAACTTGTTTAAAAGCTCTGATAAGTCCATTTTGCAGAATAGGTCCACTTTAATGTTTTTCTGTGCAGTAGTTTAGAAATGTTACATTCAATAAAATGTGGATTAGACTGGAACTGTAAAAGATTGAAAATAAAAGCTTTACAAGCCACTTTTGGAATTTTATAGCATGTATATGCACTAATGACGGTGTGGGGCATTTCTGTGAGTATTGAGTTTGCATATTCTCCCCGTGTCTGGGTTGGTTTCCTTCGGATACTCCAATACAATACACATGTACAGTACAATAGGTCCTCTAGCTTTGGTAGTCCTAGACCAAGACTAGCTCAAGATCTGGGTCAAATGCATGAGTGCGAGCAAGTCATTATCAGTTGTGACTATTTCTGTAATATTTTGATAGTCCATATTTTATTATTAACTTTTATTGGTCATTCATAAGTCCATTTCACCCTAACACTCTTAGATTCTTCACTTAGATTCTTTACTTCAATACATATTGTAATGCTAAATGCAAATAGTTCACCAAGCTGATCGACGGACACTGGTTTATCTGATATCTAATGATGGAACCTCTCTGTAGAATTGTCCTGTACCTTATCAGAGGTTAAACACCAAATTGCCTTATATCATTGCTGCATTCAAGGACGCACGGAAACTGCTCGAAAGCATCCCGTCAATTCATTATGTCTTTTTCATACCGTCTCTCCATAGCATTATGAAATCCAAGCAGGGGCGTGCAAGGCTTGGGGCGGCTTAAGATCTCATAAAATGAACTGTCACCTGCTTAGTTATTGGGCGCTTACAAATAACGGTGATGCATAACTTGAGGAAGTACGATTGCCTTAAACCCCACAAAGGCACAGGAAAATAAGCTTATTTCAATGCATTATTAATATTTTTGCCTAAACTCAGTCTGGACGCAACAGCAAGCAGGATTAGCCCAAGGAATTTAATAATAAAAAATCCAGCGTCTCTGTCTTTGGTTCTCACAGATGTGTTTTGGTTGTGTTTTCAGTTATGAAGATGACGGACACATGACGGTGCGTGCGTGTGTGTGGGCGCTCGTCTGCTCCTCGCTGCCTCTTTATGCAAACACATGTACCAAATTTAATGGCTCAATGCAGTTTTTAGATTGATAAACCGCAATACATTTTCAAAGCATCCAAAGGGCAGGGACGGTCTGACGTGGCTGAGGGAGCAGACGCACAGATGTCGACTCTGTATGTGTGTGTGTGTGTGTG
Source organism: Taenioides sp. WSHXM2023 (assembly GCA_029959045.1). Classification (NCBI taxonomy): domain Eukaryota; kingdom Metazoa; phylum Chordata; class Actinopteri; order Gobiiformes; family Gobiidae; genus Taenioides; species Taenioides sp. WSHXM2023. The sequence continues at coordinate 9,920,775 of CM057100.1, read as the reverse complement.
TGTGTGTGTGTGTGTGTGTGTGTGTGGGCAGAAGACGACGTTAGCATTAGCATACTGGTCGTTTTCAGGGTAATCTGCAGTGAGTGTGGGGATGAAGAAGAGGCTGTTTGAGCTAAACTGAGTTACATACTAACAAGTATAAACAAAAACTTGATGGCCTGTGTCATAGAATGGGAAATGACTTAAAAATTGACCTTTAAAAGATAAACACTGATAGGATCAGTGGTAATGTAAGGAACATTTTATTGTCTTAGACTAGTAACAAACTTGGCCAGAACTACCTTAGCAGAAGGATTTTGCATATTGTGTTTCAGGTTGATGAGGGCCTAGAGGAAACTTACATGACACAGAGAGAAACACGCAAAATCCACACAAAAGCCCGGGTGACCCAGGAACCAAAGTCTTGGAGCTCTTACTGTGAAGTGAGAGTGCTATCCACCGTGCTGAGTCTGGTTTTAATTTAACTTTAGTCAGAAAAATGTGACCTATAAATCACAAATAAATGAAAATCTAATGTATGTGCAGCAAATGAAATAGCCTACCACTGCCATCTACAATGAGGCACAATGCACAGCATTTTGTTTTTTTCTAAAAATGATGTCAACAAAATGGAGTCATTATGTATCATTAAAATCATGTATTTGTGACTCACCTCCTGAACACTGACCTGGTGTTATCAGGGTTTTGCTCTGTGTTTTAAGTCCATTCACCTCCAGACTTATCTGAATCTTTTCAGAGCTGACGATTCCTTAAATATCTCTTCACTACAAAGCTAACTGTCAGCAGCTGCTCTTCAGTTCGTCAGCATGTAGAATATATACAGTCTCTACCTGTAATTTCACATTCTGAATATTACATTACGCAGCCTAAAACCTTTTTAAACATGTATGACTGAAACAGTCTGCAGGTATGAGTGTTTTCCATACGCTGTGTGGTGGTCTGCGGTGGTACACCGGAGCGGCTCTGGTTCTCTGGCTCATCTCGTATACGGTGGTCGGTTTGATACATGGGCCTGAGGACAGGTCCAAGCAGCACCACAACACAGCAATTTCCCTTTTCCTGACTTTTTCTCTCTCTCTTTCTATTCTCTCCCTGCACCCCTTATTTATCACCTCCATCCTCCTTCCCCTTCTACCTCTCTTCTCTTGTTTCTTCTCCTTCTCTCTTTTTACCAACTTTCTTGCAACTCTCTCCTCTCCCCAATCCCTCCCTCACTCCTCTACTCTAATCTCTCTCTTCTCCCCATCCGTACCTCCTCTACTCTATCTGCTCCCTCTCCACCTATCCTTATCTCCCTCCTTTTCTCTGCTCTCTTTCCTCTCCCCCTCTTTCCATCCCTCCTTCTTCTTTGCTGCTCTCTCTCCTCCATCCTCTTCTCCACGCTCTCTCTCTCTTTTCTGCTCTCTCCCTCCTCCTCCTCTCCCCTATCCATCCTTCCTCTTCTCTGCTCTCTCCTCTCCCTCTATTCCTATCTCCTTTTTCTCTTCTTTCTTCTCCCCCTACCCCTCCCTCCTCCTCTACTCTCTCCTCTCTTCTCTGCTCTCTTTCCTGTCAACCCTCTTCTCTCCTCTCTTTCGCTCCCTCCTCTCCATAGGCCCCGGCCCTTTTCATTCCATCCTACGGAAATAGTCCCCCGCGGCCTGGGCTTTAGCTGCTTTGGCCTAAATCTGCCGGCCCCCGAGCTCCATTGGGTGGCCACCGTTCCCGCTCGGGGCCCTCACTGTAGATACTAGAACCATTCTGAGAAAGTTAAAAAAAATAAAACATAGCAGTGTTTTAGCCTGACATCCTGTTGGAAAAGCCTCGTCTTTTGAATCCATATTGCGTTTTGCGGGACAGTTGTGGGGCGGTGAAGTTCGGTTGATCTGGTTTTGTTTTGACCGCCGGCCTCCTACGCTGTAATGAAAGCAAAACAGTTGGAAATTCCCACATTATTAAATAAAACATGTCCGCGGCTAAAGGCCCGGCATTGTCACGCTAGCACGCGATCGCCTGCATGGTTAGCGCCGTTTGAAGATCTGAACCATGTTGGGTATGGTGCTTGTATGGTTAGAGGTGCTAATAGCTAAGGAAAATATAGCATGACCTACGACGTATCTGATATCTTTCTTTTTCTGAATACGTTATGTTCAGATTGAATTGCAATAGAAATGTAGTTGTTCCAAAAAATATTTACAAATTGTATTAAGACATTTCTTTCAGTGTTTATTTACTTATTTTTCATTTTTGATGTTTTCATCGAACTGAGAAACATAGAAAAGCATGTGTTACTGTGAGCTTGCTTGCAGCTCCACGAACCTGACTCTTATTTAGCCTATAGGAGGGCCTTGTGTCCATGGAAATGTTGTTCCTTTGAATATAATCTTCCACAATGTGGAAAAATTATACTAAAACTAAAACATATCTATCTCCATGGAGAAAGTACGGTTTTAACTTTCGATTTGAAGTGGGGCGCCAGCAGCAAATTGGTGCCAATTGGCAGCCTTGGTTCCATCAGTCTACCCCAGGGCAGTTGAAACGGCAAAGTGCTATTTAAGACTAAAGCATCATTGTGGCACCCTCAGAAAGTTAAACGGTGTCTTAAGTCAGTGGAGCTTTGCAATATGATAAAAGGGCCTATAATAACTCCTGTCAGCGTTTAGCCATATATTATACATTATATATGATGCTGTTACCTCATCATAAACATACCCAGAGTTGGATTTTGTTTCATTCAGACGTTATTGAGTAATCCTCTATTATTAGTCTGTCTACATCTCCAAAACTCAAAATGCTCTGCTCCACCTTGTGAAGTGGTAGCTTTCAAGTTAACAGCTACGTTACATTCAGTAGAGATTGGAAATTCCAGGACTAAAATGATCCATATAGTCCTGTGAAGGTGTATGGTTTTTAAAAACATAGTGGAGCACTTCCTGTATTACCACATGACATCTGTTTGAGAGAAAAGACTAAATATGCAGGGTTTGTGTGAAACATGAAACAAAACACAACTCCAGGTGTGTTTAGATCAGAAAACAGCATAATATGGACCCTTTAAATATATATTGTCAACACATGCTTTTGTTGATATTAATTCACGTTGCTTTGTTGAATAAAACCAAAATAAAACAGCATTTTTGACTAAATCTAAATTGAAATCCCTTGTCAAACGCACTCACTGGTAGCTGTTTTGTGCTGCAGTGAGAGGAGAGAGCTCTGACCCCTGCATGACCCTCCTTCAGGGGCCCGTAAGGCTTACTAAGAAAAGCAGGCTACTGTGGCTGGGCCGGATCAAAGCTGCGCCGTATATTTGACTGACTACTTCTGTAAATCAATGTAAAATTTGGCTTTGGAATTTAAAGGGATGGTTCCAGTCTCGTAAAGATTGAGACGAGAGGTCAGCGTGGGAAGCCATATCTGAATGTGAAGAAAGTGTACATGAGACCGCCTAAAAGAAAATATAAACAAATAGCAGGAGTCGAAAGTGAGTACTTAGATTACTGCAAATGAGTAGATTTTTGGGGTAATTGTACTTTTTTTAAGGTGCACTATGTAATTTTTTTGTCCCTCACCTGCTTGTTTCTATGGATATGTCATTGCACTGCCTGGAATGTTCCACAGTATGACATTAAACAGCTTTAATTTACATTTATTCAGTTACAGGTGGTTTTACAGCTCAAAAATACCTAGAAAAACAGGCATTCTGACTGTGAGCGGAGTCGCCTCTCCATAGAGCTGACCTATAACTTGGTCTGGTTTGGTCTCCATGACGATAGAAAGGTTTAATACTGTGAAACATTCCAGTATTTTTCATGAGTACTTTTTACTTAAAGCCACAGTATGTAACTTTTCAACTAACTAATTAACGATAAAAAAAAAAAAAAAAAGTTTTTTCTGTTTATTTTATTTTATCATTTTGATTGTGTTAAACTGAAAAGCATATGACCTCCAAGCGAGCTTGCATCTCCACAAACTTGACTCGTATTTGGCCTGGACGAGGGCCTCTTCCTACTTGTTTCCATGGAAATGTTCTTCCTTTGGCTACAATCTTCCACAGTACGGCATAAAAAGTACCTATCTCTATGAAGAATGTTCCGAAGTATGGTTTTAACTTTCTATTTCCATGGAATCAAGCAGCTCAAACCTCAGTACACATTTCAAAGCAGTACTTCTACTTGAGTACATTTCTAACCACGGAACTGCACTTTTCCTTACCACCAAGAAAAATACTATCATTAAAGAAGAAAAAAAAGGAAACTCTTTGCTCCGATTCGCCATAACTTCCCATATCTATCGAACCCTGCTATGCATACTAATACCTCACACAAGACCCCACGCTAGGTACGCCGCCGATATGTTAATAAACTCACTTTGCAGTTGAAATTACCCTTAGGCTTTCACAGCGAAATGAAGAGATGTTTTTGTGCGTTTGTGTCCTCCCCTGGCGAGCAGCGGTCCAGGCTCCAATCCCTTTCTTATCATTGGAATCCTGCGTCTAATGGGATCCAGATGGGAGCAGCCGAACGAGCACAGACACCGGGGGAAGATAGAGAGACATTAATTACCTTTCTGAATTTCCAAAAGGGCTGACCGGAGCGTTTTGAAATGAAAATACAAATATCCACCGAAGTGATTCCCCGGTGTTTTTCAGGGCTCGGAGCGGTCATTAAAACAGAAGGGAGACGTTGTAAGTTTGCGTAGACGCTGACGGATGGGCTCCTAAATCGTGTGTTCTGAAATGGAAGTGGGTTTTATTCAGTGTGAGAACGGCGAAGGAAAAAGTGAATAATCCGGCTATATATAGGTTTCTTTGGGGTTTTTAAAGGGCCTATTGTAATTTAACGGAGGTTTTGATTAAAGGTGCTGTATTACACAAACTGATTCTTGTGAGTTCTGAGTTGTGTCAGAACAGTGTTGCCTTGTCAAAAACGTACCTGGAGTTGTGTTTTGTTTCATTCACACATATTTGAGTAACCCTTTATTATTAGTCTGTCTACATCTCCAAAGCTCAAAATGCTCTGTTTCACCTTGTGATGTCATGAAGCGGTAGTTTTTTAAAATAACAGACACCGTTTATCTTTAGTTCAGTAGAAAATGGCATTTATCCAAAATTATCCAAATGATTCTAGTGAAGTTGTTTGGAGTTTGAAAACACTGTGGAGCACTTCCTGTATTACCACATGACATCACAAGGTGATAGAAGCAACTCCAGGTATGTTTTGGAAATGTTGTTTCCTCGTCAAATGCACCGTAGCAGATATTGTACAAAGATGCGAGTCTGGTCATCGGTGGATCAAAGGCGGGCATGATCGACAGGTGGATTAGCCAATCAGGGACATGGATAGTCCGTCTGTATAAAAAAACAAAAAACAAAAAAAAAATAACAGAGGAGAAAAGCATAGCAGATTTCTGAAGAATAAATGAGAGGAGCACTAAACTTTGGTTCTGGCTCGAGGCTTGACAAGGGAGTTGTGACCAGACAGATATCCTTACGTAAAAAAATGCTGCTTTTTGAGTGCTTTTGGATTTTTTATGATGCTTTTTAAAATGAGAAATGAATTTAAAAAAATTTAGACTTTCATTTTTAATATATTTACAATGACTCATTTTTATAAGTCTACAACTCTGCATCATTCAGTGGTAATAAAGTACTGTTCCAGCTTTAGTCTTTTAAAGTCCATACATCACCTGCATCTGATTTTGTTGCCAGCAGCTATCGTTTGTAGCCTTATTTAAACTGGACCAGATAGGGAGCAAATTTTTCGACATATGCCATCTGCTTAAAGGGCGCATATTACGTTATTTTCTGATCTATGTTCTAATGTTGTTTCCTCATCACAAACATGGAGTTTTGTTTCATTCACACATGTTTAACACACAAATCCTGCATATTTAGGCTGAGTTCTTCTCTCAAACAGAAAACACTCTGTTCCACCTTGTGATGTCATGTAGTAATACGGGAAGTGCTCCGCTGTGTTTTTAAACTCCATACACCTCACTAGAATTATTTGGATAATTTCAGACCTGGAACTGCCAATCTCTACTGAACTAAATATATATTTAAAAAAAATAAAATAAAAAAAACTACTTGAAAACTACCATTCATGACATCACAAGGTGGAACAGAGCATTTCGAGCTTTGGAGATGTAGACAGTGATAATAAAGTGTTACTCAAACGTGTGAACGTGTGAAACAGAACAAAACTCCGGATATGTTTTTGAAGCGGTAACAACAATATAGATTGGCTTAAAGCTCAAGAGTCAATTTTACATTGTACATAATAGTTTTTTTGGTATTTTATATTTTATATTTTTGCTCCACCGGAACAAAATTAGAGTCTGTCTTTAAGTCTATTTCTAAATTATTATTTTTTTTAGCCATTATCTATTATCTTGTTTTATTGCATGTTCCATTTTCCTGCTGTTCTTGAACTGTGCGTTGCAACACTGGAATTTCCCCACTGTGGGACTAATAAAGGCATATCTTATTTTGCGAAATTTAGGACCTTTAAAAGATGCACAATTGAAACAAGTTTTTTTTTTTATTGTTTTTAACATCATTTTATTTTTATTTGTGAATGAAAAAAGTAAATTTATATCCAAAGATAATTCACCAAATTTCACAATTTACAACATAACAATTCTTTCTTGGTCTTAAAGGTATTAATTTACAGGTGGTTTTATAGTTCAAAAATACCTAGAAAAACAGGCATTCTGACTGTGAGCAGGGTCGCCTCTCCACAGATCTAACCTGTAACTTGGTCTGGTTTGGTCTCTGTGAAGATTGAAAGGTTTAATGCCATACTGTGAAACATTCCAGACAAAGAAATAACCTCTCCACGAAGAAAAGCATTTGACGGACCTTCCTCCAGAAACATCACGCAATTCACCTTTAATAAATAAATAAATGAATAGAAAAAAATAAATAAAAATCACAAAAGTAACTACCTTCCATCTCTATAAATTAAATATATATAGATCTGTAGAATATCGGCTGAAACTAAGCAATATACAGTACACACAACATAGGATACAACTTGTGAAATCCGCCGTATTGCACTGGGGGGATATAGGAGTCAAAAACAAGCGCGCCCCCTCTCCCCGGCTCTCCTCTCGATCCCCCACACCTTTGTGCAGGATTTACGTAGAATATGAGAGGATCTGAGCTACATCTGGCTGCACAGACACACTGGCACTTTAATAAACCTGATACGAGGCGTGCGGTTCGGAGCTGTATTAAAATGGAAAGAAAAAGAGCATTTCTGAGGATAGACAGAGGCAAATCTACGTTCCAAAGATACAGTCCAATGCCTGGGGTCTGGTTTACCACTGTGACCTATTTTATTTTAATATATTTACAATTTTGATTTATTTTTGTTGACATGTTTTTGGCAATTTTCTTGTTTATTGTAGATTTATTATTTTTTTAGCAATATTTTTGACCATATACTTTTTTGTATTTTTTTTTTTATTATTTATTTTGTTTTTTCTATGGTCCCATAATTTTTAGTTATTAAAAAAATATATTGTATGTACTTTTTGGCAGTATTATTTTGTTTATTTTATTTGTATTTATTAAAAAAATATACTGTATGTACTTTTTTGGCAATATTATGTTGTTTATTTTATGGGTCCCTCAGTTCATTTTTATTTTTATTTATTAATAAAAATTGTATGTATGTTTTTGGCAATATTGTTTTTTTTATTCTATGGTCCTTCGATTTTTTTTTTTGTGTGTTTATTTTAAAAAAAAAGTATGTTTTTGGCAGTATTATTATTATTACTACTATTATTATTTTTATTTTATGGCCTAAGTTTATTTTTATTTTATTTTAGTGACATCATTTTTATTGTGTTTATTCCAGACTGTCCATTTTCATTTTCTATAGTTAATATTTTTTATTTTATTATAGACTTATTTTTATTTGTTTGTTGTTTAAAAAAAAATCCACCCACTGTAAAAACATATATACTTACTGGTAAATAAATAGGACATGACTTCATTTAGCGTGCCTCCTAATTGGTTACTACTTCCTGGAGTGGGAGGGGAAAGTGGAAGTGGGTGGAGAAAGGTGAAACAAAGCATTTTCAGGTCACAGAAACAAAACCATAAACATGCATGAAACAACAATTTTATGATGTAATTAAGCTTAAAAAATAAAACTGTAATAACCTTTTACATAACACCACTCCTTCCCTTTAAATTACACACTTTTCTCTATGTAAACAATGACTGTGTTAAAGACGCTAGCTTAATATTAATTAAGGAAAGGTGGTGTGTATGTTTCATGACTCTTATTTCTTTTTTTGTAAAGGGTGTTTAGATGTTTTTATAGTTTATATTTCAATGTTTTTTTATGTTGAAATTTCTGTATAAAAATAAAAACACAAATTAAAGGCCTAAAAGTGGAAAACGTGGTGAAAAATTGAGATTTCTGTTTTCAGTATATGCTACATTAGAGTGTATATAGTCGTGTATATGTGTAATAAAAACTGATTACAGATATACACTACCAGCCAAAGGTTTAGACACGCCCTCAAATGTAATATTGTTTTTCTTTCTGTGCTCTGTCTATAATCTATAAGGAATCAAGGAAATAAAGAAGAAAAATAAATGAAAAAGTGTGAAGAAGTGTCACCTCCATTCCTCCATTTTGAACATTCCGGTCACATCAGAATCTTTAAGCGTCTATGGATTTCAGCTTCTTTTTATAAACAACATTTTGAGGACTTGTTCTGATTCAATCCATACATTTAATTTCTTTTTAAATCTTTAGTCACTCTACTGTTTTGTTTTGGTTTTTTTCTTAATTTTTATTTTAGATGTATACGGAAGACGTCAAATATAAAATGCCAAATATATGAAATTAGGTAGCAACGGAAAAAAGTGAAATATGGTTGACAGTAGCTCGGTTGGTAGAGCTTTTGCCAACTGTTCCAAAGGTTGGCGGTTCAAATCCCACTCTTGACCTTAACATCATTGGTTGAGCGGGATAGATGAATGTGTGAATGGGTGAGTGGTTCCTTGTTGTAAAGTACCTTGAAGATGGAAAAGCGCTATATAAAAATGTGACCAATAACAGCTCATTTTTTAAAAAGAAATATATATTCAAATCCTCCGAGTATCCACCCTTTGCTTTGTTGACTGCGCTGCAAACCCTTGGCCTTCTCTAAGTGATCTTTGCAATAAATTAACCTGAAATTGTTTTTGTAATTTTTAGTTTATTTGTTGTCTACTACATTCCACATATGTTCATTCATACAGTGGTTTGGATATCTGTGACAATCTACCATGGAAATAATCATGGAAATAAAGACAAAACATAAATGAAAAAGTGTCCAAACTTTTGACTGTACTGATACTGTCTTTTAGAACACCATTCGACTACACTCATACTCACACATAATAGGCCATGCCGTTGTTAAAAGACTAAAAACACATCTCTTCAGAGATAATGAAATAAAGTTTGAGTGGAATCAGCAGAAAGAGTGAATGATGAGAGGATCTGTCCCAGGCGGAGGTCTCTGAGGGTCTGAACACTCCTCAACGCTGCTCACGCCAAGGCTGTTCTCTCACTCCCACTCTTTTCGAAGGGCTCACTTTATGCACAACGGAGACTTTTGAAAAATGTACCATGTTGCATAAAACATACCCAGAGTTGTGTTCATCTTATAGAGGTTGTGTTGTCATATCCAGTGGTGGAAGGTAATGAATTACAAAAGTAAAAGTACAATGCTTAAAGTACAATTTTGAGGTATCTGTACTTTACTTTAGTCAGCTTTACAGTGGATACTTTTTGCTTTTACTTCAATACATTTGACAGCAGATATCTGTGCTTTCTACTCCATTACATTTTAGATCTGGACTGGAAAGCAAAAGTACTTTTCTTTATGGTTTGAGTCCTGCTGAAAGGGCTGAGACTTATTATTTAATTTGAGTTAACACCCCAACTTTGAGCAAACCAAATATACAAACACACAGAAAAAGCTAGAAAAATTAAGAAATCAATTGAATCACTTAAAATCTGCTGAATACTTTATAAAAAAAAAAAAAAATCATTATATTTAATGCTTTAATTGTTCAAAGAATCTCTGCAAAATACTTTTTACTCTTAAAATACATTTTAAACAGCTACTTAAAAATGTTTACTTAAGTAGATTTTTTCATGTGATACTTTTACTTTTACTTGAGTAAATGTTTGCCCCTGTATCTGTACTTTTCTTAAGTAACAAAATTGAGTACTTCATCCACCACTGGTCATAGACTGCTCATAGTATTTTCTCAGAATTTTCACTTAACCAAATGCCAATGGAGATTTTAAAACTGCATTGTGTAACTTTTCTGGTGGAGGGTCCATCAAATGCTGGTCACCATGGAAATGTTATTGCTTTGTCTGGATGTTTCACAGTATGGCATTAAACCTCAACTACTAAATCTTCATGGCGCTAAAACCAGATTAAGTGACAGGTCAAATCTGTGGAGAGGCGACCCCGCTCACAGTCAGAATGCCTGTTTTTCGAAGCATTTTTCAGCTATAAAACCGCCTGTAATTGAATAAATGTAAGGTAGAGCTGTTTAATGTGATACTGTGGAACATTCCAGGCAGAGGAATGTCATCTCCATAGAAACAAGCAGGTGATGGACCCCCAACCGAAAAGTTACACAGTGCACTTTTAAAATACTAACCTTAGCATTCGTCATCATTCATTATAACTGCATTTACCAGTAATGGACCCTTTTTTATGTTTGTTTGTTTGTTTTTACATTTTTATTTTTTATCATATTTTTGGCTTTCTCTTTATTTATTTTAAGAATTTTGCAGTAGTCCTATTTAGTCTGTCTCCCTCTGAACAGGTCAAAATCCTTTGTTCCACCTGCTGATGTCATTCTTCTCCTGTTGAGTTCGTATTTCACTTGACTTGCGATCTTTTCTGTGATAGAATTGGGGTGGGTAGTGTATCAAAAATTGTACTTAAGTAAGGGCACTGTTAATTCGTTATAATATTTAACAAGCATGTCAAAATAGTGGTCCAGTGAGAGTATCTTGTACACTTACTCACAGAAGGAAGAGTAGTTCAAACTGAAGAGAACTACAAAAATATGATTAGCAACCACCTTCAAGGCACTCAAAGCGCTTTACATCAAGGAACCGCTCAGTCACACACACATCCCAATCTATAAGTGTCTTGCCCTAGGACATGGCAACTGTATTCATCTGTAGGAGCTGGAATAGCACTCGATTCGAACCTCGGCCTTTTGGATCAGTGGACGAGCGCTCTACCAGCGGAGCTACTGCTGGCCCAGAAACGCTGCATCTGTGTCCCACTCAGTTACACTTCTGTTCAATAGATTCAACAAGATGCTTTGGTTAGAAAGGGAGAAAGTGCATTATATTCAAAACTATCACTATAAAACATGGTTGCCTAGAAACCTTAGATTTGCTGGTTTGATTCCAATCCAAGCATGCTGTGAAAATTCCAAGCAGAAAAAAATGAGTAATGCCTTTGCTGTGCTCTTGAGCAAACCACCTCACCTACATTTCCCAGTCTAGTTGCAATTATGTCACCTTACTCAACATGCTAAAAAGAGAGACAGCAAATTAGAATATTATTAAAAACTTAAACTTAAAACACCATTGCCTAAAAAAACTTTAGGGTTGCTGGTTCGATTCCACTCCAAAAATGCTGTGAGAAAAAGAAAACAGAAAAAACTGGAAACATTACAATTATGTGATCATTCTATCCCTCTCTCTCATATAGAAAACTCCTTTTTGTCACTACTACTCACAGTAATATCTTGTGGTGCCCTTGAGCAAATCACTTCCCACTGCAGTTGTAGTTTAATGCAACAAGATTCATGTGTTAAAAAGGGATAAGGCAAATTGTATAAAAAGGTTTAACTTTTCCCAATCCAAACATGCTGTAATAAACCGAGACAGAAATTGTGTCATCTTTCTCCCTCCCTTTCTTGTATATAAATCCCCTTTTTGTCACTTACTCACATTAATATCTTTGTTGTGCCTTTGAGCAAAACTCTTCACCTACTTTTCCCACTCCAGTTTGAGTTTGGTTTTCTTATTCATTAAGAAGCATAAACTAAAAAAGGGAGAAGCCACGTGTGAAAAAAAAACTACTTTAAAACATAATCGCCTAAAATCTTAGGGTTGCTGGTTCATTTCCAATCCGACCACGCTGTGAGAAACCCAGGCAGAAAAAAAATTGAAAACATTACAATTGTGTCATCTCTCTCCCTCCCTTTCTTGTATATACCAGCCCTTTTTGTCCCGCTTTCTGAAAAAAAAAGAAAGGAGAGAAAAATCTTTACAAATCCCAGTGATGCATTGCTTAATTTAATAAATGAATGTTGGGAAACCTGATCACAGCGCACACTCGTCTCCATAAAAGGGCTGGGTGACTGTTCCCAGATGGGGCTGTACAAAGAGGCACCCACACATGCTCTGGCCTTATCCGCCGTGCCAACAAGACATCCACTCCCCCCCTGACATCACAGAGACGAGCCCCTACTCTCCTTCCCTCTCTCTTCTTCCTCCTTTTCCTCTCTCTCCTCTCTCTCTTCCCTCCATCCCTCTCTTCCCTCCCGCTTTGGCTTTGAGGAGATGGAAAATGCGTTCACCCCAGCTGACTCACAACCGCAGGTGAGTACAGTGGCCAAAATGTGTACTCAACTGTAGTGTTGCTTCGAAAATACTCAACTACAAGTAAAGTAGAGAGTAGTGGTCGTGAAAATGACTGGAGAAGGAGTGGAAAAGTGTTTGAGGAAACTGGTACTCAAGTAAAAGTAACTGTCAGGCCACGATATTTGGTTTGTAATGAAAGTTAATGTAATGGAAGGATAAAGCGTTAAAAAGGGGGTATTAACTGCTAATACATAACATATATTTAGATCACCATGTTTTCCTTTATTGTTTTGTCTCTGTGCTAAATCACTCCCCCTTCAGAGCGCTATCACATTACAATCTACGTGTGTAACGCTAATGAAACTGCTGCACATCGCATCAGGTTTGTGAAGTGTATTGTTTTGTAGCAATAGAGCGCGGGAGCAATCGCTAAATTACTGAAACGTGCATGGATGATGGTGAGCTACAGGGAACAACATTATAACATGGTAGAAAGCTCAAAAAAGTTTCACATAATACCCCAATAACTGCCTCTGATTTATAATTTTAAGTTAATGTAATTGGAAGGACAAAATATGTAATGTCACCAGCATGAAAATAGAAAGTTAAAACCATATATCGGAAAATTCCCCATGGAAATAGATAATTTTAAGCCATACTGTAAAAGATTAAAGCCAAACGAACAACATTTCATTGAAAAAGGCACTCCTCCTTTTTTGGTTAAAAACTTACATATTGTGGCTATACAGTAATTAGAAGGATTTAAAGCCATTAACTAGTAGATCAAATTTTGTATTTTTAAAGAATAGATCATAAAAATTAGGAATAACTAAATCATATTTAAAGTGCAATAAACACAAATGTTCAGAGCATTTCATATTGTCATCATAAAGCTTTTTTCAGAGCGGGAAGAGTCACTTTTACTCACGTTACACTGTACAATATATTACTCAAGTACTAGCCAAAGTACTCGTCTGAAAAGTACAACATCTTCAAAAAGTTACACAAGTAAATGTAACTGAGCACCACCCAAGTTATAACCCAGAAGACCGATAATTTCGCGAAATGGATCCACCCCACCAAGCCCAAGAAGAAACAAAATCTGTCAGCATGGGAGCTTGTTTGAGTTAGGTGGTCGCGGCATTCATGTAAAAAAAAAAAACGGAAAAAATGGTGTATGTAATAAATTGTCCCATATGGCTAGTTACAAGTCAATGCTTCAACGTCAGATCAAGCAGAGGCAGCAGAAGTTATTGCACTGTTCACCTCGGACACTTTGGAACACTTGAGAATTATTAAAAACATTGGTGCAATCTGCGGAACATTCTTCTTCATTATGTTATATTGCATCAGTAACATGTGAAAACGCAGAAATATTAAAGGGTTTGCTGCCTGAATGCAATACGATGTACGCTAAAGGGATGGAGTCGTTAAAGGGCCCGTGTTACGTTATTGTCCGATCTATGTTACAATGTAGTTTCCTCATCACAACTTCAACCTCCGCCCCTGCAGCCCTGGTGTTTGTAATCACCTGGCTGTAATGAGGACAGTCTTTTGTGATGTCACCAACTACTGGAAGTCACAGAGGCCACTGGAGGAAAGCTTCAAATTTACCTATTTGCACTAAAGTTGTCAAAAAATTAGTAGGAACACTAGAGTTGTGTTTTGTTTCATTTATCAACATTTCATATGTTTGAGTAACTTTGTCTCTCTACATCTCCAAAGCTCTGTTCCACCTTGTGATGTCATGAAGTGGTCGTTTTCAAGTTAACAGCTCCTTTTACCTTTAGTTCAGTAGAGATTGGCAATTCCAGGTCTGAAATTATCCAAATGATTCTAGTGAAGGTGTATGGAGTTTAAAAACACATTGGAGTACTTCCTGTATTACTACATGACATCACAAAGTCATACAGAGTGTTTGAGAGAATTCAAAGCCTGCATGTCCAGGGTTTGTGTGTTAAATATGTGTAAATGAAACAAAACACAACTCCAGGTCTGTTTGTGATGAGAAAACATTATAACAGCATAATATGGGCCCTTTAACTCTCATTGATATTCTATTTTGATTTTGGATCCAGCGACAGCCATCTTTATCTGAACAACACTTTCGCCAAGACAACAAGAGCTTGGCACAGTTTCGAAGCTCCACAGTAGTAGCAGTAGTAGTATTAGTAGTAGTAGTAGTAGTAGTCCAACCCTGCTGCTATAATCTTGTGATCTACGGATACATATTTTATTGCCTAACGTGTGTTCGGCGACGACGTGACAGTTACTCAGTCATTTCACAGCGACGCACATTTCACATTTAAAATAGAAAACGCTGAGCTTTAGAACGTGGCCTTTGAAACCCCATCCAGAAGCCATTAGAGCGGGCTGATGGATAATATGGTCGACATGCTGCGTTTCGTCTCTCTGTGAAACGAGAACCCATACTTTCAACTCCGTCATCGCGTCGGTTTAGCCAGCGAAGTATGTACTGCTGAGACAAGAAAGCCCTCAAATCCTTTATCATGGGTGGGAATAGCCCGTTATTTATGGTGTTGTTTTCGCCGTATGTATTTCCTTAATTAAAACATATTGCTTTCCAAGAGCAATATAAGAAACAAATTGCTCTGGCATGGCGGCGGCAGTTGGAGGACGGGCTCGGCGTATTGGCAGATGGAGCGAGCGGGGATTTGGAGACTCTGAAACTACATTTGTGCTGCAGACTATGGTAATGAGGCCGCCCAGTGAAATCACCCTCCCCAAATATTTAGTTTAGTCATTTTGTGGTAACTGCGCTCTCTCAAAAGTCTGTGTGCTACCAGAAGAGCATTTTGTGAAGCTGCACGGCGAGGACTCTTCTAGACTGGGGTAGGGCTAGTGGTTATGCGTAAATACTTAGGTGTACATGTTTTTTACAGTGGGATACACAAATCTCGGCAGAGAATATATTTGAGGGAATTTGCCTTAAATTACCTGATTGTTAGTTATTTTTGTGTTTTAATTAAAGGCACAGTATGTTGCTTCTGGAGGCTGCATGTCACTGCATGATTCCATGGAAACAGAAAGTTAAAACTGTACTTCGGAACATTATCCATGGAGAAAGATGTGTTTTACAGTGCTATACTAGGGAATATAATTGCCAAAGGAACAACATTTCCGTAGAAACAAACAGGAAGAGGCCAAATATGAGTCAGGTTTGTGGAGTGGGAGATGCACTCACATGAAGTTGTGTTTTTCTGCATTATTCAGTGCCATAAACAGTTACAGTTACATAATGTGGCTTTAAAAAACACACACACGCACATTTCCCCCTGTTAAAATTTCAAAACTCTATTTTGATGCTAAGGAAAATGCTTGTTATTCTGTACCAATGTCACTACCACAATGATAAACAAAACACAAGTAAACACAAGCAAAATTAATTTTCAAAACCAAATAATCATACAGACTTTAAAAGTATCATGGGCTTGTTAATATATAACAAGAAAAGTCCAAAATGGAGTTCCGACTAGCATCTGGGTTCAGAACATTACGGGTTACTTGATGTCAAATGTTGGGGAATCGCCATCTTGCAGCATTTCGTTAGTTTAGTTAGTATCACTTTTTTTTTTTCCTAAAATTATCCCTCACAGCATTACAAATAGATTTCTTTTTTCAATCACAAACATTGGGTTTTTTCTTCAACAAAAATGTGTCTTTCTTTTTGTCTTATTGTGACACTGAAGGACATGCTGGAATTTTTGTTGTTGTTTAAGTTGTAAAATAAATCAGTTTTTTGGTGGTTAAAAAAGTTCGGGACAACCACAGTCTTATAGCTTTCAATCTCTGCTTACCCTACGGATGATTTTGATTCTCAGACATGTCTCTTTGTCTGGTGTTGGTTACAAATCTGCCTGGTTATTTTCGGAATTTGATTTTGACCAGACAATACATATTTGCTTTGTAATATATCTGCTTATGTTCTTGTGTGTGTGTGTGTTGCGTTGTATTGAACAAGACGTTTCCAGTTGTGTTTGGAGCCCCACATGTGCCCAGTGAGGAAGGTCTTTGCTCAAACACGGGGCTGGTACAAAGCTGTGTAATGGGGCCTCCTCTGGGTCTGTGGGAACGGCTGTTTGCTGGGCAGGTTTCTGTCAACAACCCTCCCCGAAACAGACAGAGGAACAGCCCCGTCTGCACCGGGACAAGAGACTGCACTGTAAAAACACTCATGGAATATACAGTACAATAGAGGAGAGGATTTTCAAGCCGTAAACATGGTGTGCTCAAATATTGGAAGTCAGTGAGCTTTAATTAACCTATAAAAAAGTCATTTAAAAATAAAAAAAACATATAATATAATTTCCCCCCCCCCCATGTTTTTCCTATAGCCCATCACCACCAGTCAAAAGTTTTCACGCACTTTTTATATGACGTTTCTTTTTTATTTCCATGCACATTCTCACTGAAAGCATCAAAACTATGAATGACACATATGGAATGTAGTAAACAAAAAATACACTTAAAACAACTCAAAACTTTTCTTATCGCTGCTTTGCACACTCTTGGCATTTCTTGACCACAGCTGGGAAGTGAAAACCATTTCAGGAGACTGAATTCAGAGAAGGCCGAGGGTTTGCAGCGCTGTCGACAAAGCAAAGGGTGAGTACTTTGAGCATTTTAATATCAAATATAATGAACCGTTTTCTTTTTTTCTACATAATTCCGTCATGTTTCATATATTTGATATCTTCTGTATGTATCTAAAATGTAAAAAAAGAGCAAAAATAAAGAAAAAAAAATTTATGAGAGGGTGTGTCTAAATTTTTGACTGGTAGTATATATGTAAACAATGATTTATATATATACTGTATATGATTTTTACGGTCTAGGCCTGTCTTACATGAAAAACAGACCTGGTTCATTTTAAACGGTTTGCAGTGGTCTAGAGTTATTCCTCACTTACCTCACGCATTCCGTCAAATTGACTTTTTGCCATCACGGTAATGCTAACAACAACTACCATGCTAACGTGCTCTTCCTGATTATTTGACAGTAAAATGCTCTGTTATTAAATGCACACAGCACACAGTGGACTTATTTCGACCTCAAAGAGCTGCTGATACAATAGACAAAATTTGCTCAAATCTAAGAACTTCCTCTTAACTACAAAACTGAAAACCCCGCCTCTTCATAGTTTAATTTCACTGTAGTAAACTGTGGATTTTTATTTTCTCAGTTAAAAAAATGACTTTTTTTGAACATACATGCATGTATGACTTTTATTTTTATTGTTTTTTTTTTTTTTTAATAATTGCATATAGTCGACAGGTGAAAACAGAAATTTTCCAGCCAATTTCTCAAACCTCAAATACAAGATTTCTTCCAGTAAAGAAAAATATAGCACATATATATAGTTATGCTAATTTTTCCCTTTTTTTCCCAATGTCTTTATTTACCACTGCTCATTTCATTGCAGTTCTGTCAATAAGCACTGAACATAACTTTCTGAACATGCTGCTTGGTTGTATGTGGTAAAAGTGTTTTGGGGTTAAACCTGAGTGTACATGTGACCCGTGTTTAGCCTCATGCAGCTCGAGATGTGATCTTCAGGAGCCAGCCTCAAACCAGATGTTCCACAGATAACACACGTCAAAGCCAATAAGAGCCTACACTGCCG